>DWKC01000844.1:0-11344 GCA_018249195.1 Racta chiria
GATGTTTTCCTTCACCGTAGCAAGTGATAATCAACTTCTGATACGCACATAACTTTGAAAATTAGAGGTACGCGCAGAAGGATATGAACCTGGGACCTCCAGTTCAAGAGACCAACGTTCAAACCATTAGTCTATCACAGCTTTTTATAATATACATAATGGTTATTTTCATTTAATCCAAACAGAAATTACAATATTCTACATATAACAAATAACTATTTATATCTACTAACAAGTGCGTTCTCGAGAACCCCGTAACCCTAAAAGTACAGTAGTTGGATATGACGGATGCTTCATATCCAAATTCATCCCGATACGTTATCCCACTAGGGTTAGTCGAGGATATTTCGAAGAGCTTTACCAATGACAAATAGTCCTCACCCCATTTCGGTTGGCGTTTTGACTATAAATATACCAAGGAACCAGTGTTCGGCGATTCGCGGCTTCGCTAACAAATGATGTGAATGGACAGAAGGGTTAGATTAGAACTTGAGGGATTCGGATGATTGATAGATCCCTTGTCACGAATTTTGATCTCATTAGCTGCTGAAAGCTGTGGCCGAAAGAAAGTGACCAGTGTTCATGGGGTAATACAAAATAAATTGTTGATAAATGCACCATATAAATGAATATGTGATATCACCAACACGTGACATGTCTGCTCGTTTGTCTGTTTATAATATAACAAAAAAAAACAAAAAAGAACTTGTAATAATAATATTAAAAAAACCTATAATTTTATACTACTTTCCGCCTGCGACCTAACCTTCACCCGCGTGGTAAGTTGATAAAAAGTAATCTGTATATTGTTTCAGACTACAATATGTCACTGTGTCAAATTTGATCGAGAAACATACTGAATGTTTCTCGATGAAATTTGACACTCTTTTGCGTTTGGAGTAACAGACATCCTCATCCATCCTCACAAACTTTCGCATTTGTAATATTAGTAGGATTGTATAAATAAAATAATAAATAAATCAGAACAACTGACACCAGGCCATCTGAGCCCAAATTAAGCGTTAGCTTGTACTATGGTGATCATATAACTGATAAACATACATATATATATATTTTTAAATGCATACATATATAGATATTATTACATCCAGATACACGGAACAAACATTCCTGTTCATCAGAGAAAATTTTGTCCTGGGTAGGAGTCGAACCCATTAAATTAGTCAAAAAAGAGATTTTAGTCAAAAAAGTGAAAAGGCTTTTTTACCAAGTACCTTCCCATCTCAGACTACACCGTAACCTACCATCAGCTGAGAAGTCAGGCACAAACGCAAAGCTAATCTTCAAAAAACAAACAATCAAAAAGAGACAACAAAGTGAACGCAAATGGCCAGTGATATTAAATATTATTGCAATACACGATAATCCCATCCGAGCGTCTTTGACGATATATTACTGTCAACCACCCTTCACCCTTACCACCCTTGCGATGCAAATCGAGGGGTCTCATCTCGGACTGTTTAGCTCTGACACTTGACGGCGACTGATTGTTATGTATACGGCTCAATTCTTTTGCGGATGATAATTTTTTTTTTTATAGTTTTACGATTACTAATGCTTGGCTAGGAATTTTAAGCATTTTTCAGATATTTCCTGGTGTGTGTGTGTGAATGTTATGTCTTATATATTGAGATATAATGATTATATAATGTTGAGATCTGGAGTTTCTGTAGTTCGATTGGCACGCAATTTTGAAGCACGTTCGTGAAAATTAAGGAAGAATCTTCCTGTGACGGCGTTCCTTCGAGCTTTCATATGGGTTCCTTTAAAAAGCAGATCGGTCTTCCCTCAAGTTATTCTTAACCCGAGAATAATAAAACCACCACCCGAAAGCCTCCAATAAGAGTAAACGACTGTTATCCAACGATAACTACCGATACTGCTGGGCCTCTGAAGCAAGGAAGCACTCGTGAATTTTTTGCCACTATGCCACTCCGGCTGCGCCAGCTGTTGCTTGTCTCTAACGATGACTAACGATCAACACAAGCCGCCTATGAGCTTACCTTGAGTGCTTCATGTACTGAAAGTCAATATACACGCCACTCATCCAAAAAAGTCAACATGCTCCCGATAAAATCGAGCGATCTCGAAACATAACATGAATAATTTGGAAGAGAAATACACTGAAGTAACAGAACCAATGTTTTACATTAAAGGGTTCGCGGGGGTCCGTGAGAGATGACGCCAATAAGTCAACGCGTATTAACGCCTCATACCAATGGGTCACATATGAATAATAGACGGAAATGGCGCAGATTCCCCCTGATTGTGAACGATAGCTGAAATTCTTCCTCTAACGCAAAAACAGAAAGGAAATTTGAGTTTGCCGGAGCAGTTTTGGGATCTCAGCCCATTTGGACATTGCGAAAGGCAACGTCAATACGAGATCATAAATGGTATGTTGAAAAAAGTAGTATAATCCAGAGTATAACCTATCTCTGGGGCAAATCTCATTCGATTCCGTTCAGTAGTTTTTGCGTGAAAGATTAACAAACACGAACCATCCTTACAAACTTTCGTATTTGTTATCTTATCTTAGTAAGTTAGTAAGTTATCTTAGTAAGTTAGTTAAGCTCATAATCAATAAATAATATAACTCATAACCTCTAGTTTCACAATCTCTATCAATCAAGCTACAGTACCATTACATTCATTTTGCTTATTTTTTTTTCTTATACAACAATCAGAGAAAACTTAATTTCATTTACTTACGCTGGAACAAACGCAGGGGTTAATGCAAAAGTGTCGAGCAAAAAAAGACAAGACAAAGAGAAACATTTTCCAATCTATTGCGTAATTAGCTACTACGCATTGAATATTGAATTTCTGCCATAGAAAAAGTTTTTTGTGTGATTATTTTTGACAGAGCTTAAAATTGATTCTCTGTTAACCTGGCGTGGTTACATAAAAAATGCAGAACCACGTCTGCCGGGTCAACTAGCATAATTTATATTTGTGTTCATGTAATTAATTAATAAATAAAATAAAAAAAAGAGTTTCATAATAGCGGCTATTTCCAGATACCTTATATATCGGAACACACTCACATAAATAAATTGATATTCAAAATTGTAAACAGCACACATACTCAATTACCGTTCATTTTTCTTAGCCAAATCCCAGTGACGGGCGGGCAGTAATCGTCCGGTGATAAATGACCAGCGGGTGACAGGAGACGGACTTAAGGACGACTAGCTGTGCGTTGCGCGATACCCAGCGATGGAAATATTACTCGCTTGTCAGGAATATCCGGAATTCCTTTAGTGATGAAACGTTCATAGCCTGGCTTCGAGCATATGTAATCGTTAGAGTTAAGCAACAGCGGGCGCGGTCGGTAGGAGGATGGGTGGCCGCTAGTGGCACAATTTCATGAGCACTTCCGTGCCTTGGAGACACGTTAAGCCGTCGGTGCCGGCTGTTATCGTTAGATAGCAATCGTTGAACCATGTCGGAGCCTTTGTTGTGCCTTTGTTCGCGCTAATCTCAGAAACAGCTGATCCGATTTGAATGCGGTTTTCACTGATGTATTACACTAAACTTGGCCTGACACTTAGGGCATTGACAGTTTTTATTGAAATCAGTGCACGAATAATAAAGATAAGACAATTTAAAGAGTTCCATCTATACAAATTCCGCGCGAATGGAGTCGCAGGCTCAGCTAGTTTATTAAATGTACGATGATGATATGACGATCATTGATACATACAATATACAAATGAAAATTAAAAAAATGAAGAAAAGAAAATTAAAAGTTTTCACAAACTGTTTCATAGGTCACAAAAATAAATAGAAAGGGAATACCTAAGTGGAAAAGGGATAGAATACTATAAACTGACACATTGACTATAAACAAAAAACCGATTCTCAAACTATCCTCAATCAACGCTGTAACTAAAACCTGTACCTAACTCCGGGACAAACCGGGTCACAGGCGCGGGATACAGGTTGCGCAGATAGTCAGAATTGATGGTACCGCCGTCTCGAGGACGGTTTTTTTATAGCACTGGACTGACTGGCTGATAGCGAATGGTGTACGACCACGCGTGCCTGCTGATGACAGCTCGTAAACTGTGATAACTGGGCTGTGCGAGTTATTTTTACTACGATTGTAACGTAGACTAATTTGTTAATGATTTTGAACAGAGCCATCTGGTGATCTGTGATGGCGTTGCTCCAATTCCATACAGAATTTAGGTAGTTAAAACGTTTTATCACTGCAACCCATATCTGTCTCACTACTGGACCTGGGTCTCCACTCACAATGTGAGGGGTACAGGCCATAGTCCACCACGATGGCCAAGTGCGAATTTCAATACTTCACACACCTTTTAAGACTTTAAGAGAATTCTCGGGAGTGCAGGTTTCCTCACGATGTTTTCCTTTACCGTAGCCAGTGATAATCTTCTGATAGGCACATAGCTAAGACAATCAGAGGTGCGACCAGCATGATTTGAGCCCGGGACCTCCCGTATAAGAGACCAATGTTCAAACCATTAAGCTACCACTGGTTAGTACGTAAAAACGTTTACGTTACACCGAGTAATAAGAAAAATTATAAAATACTTAAATAAACAAAACTTCATGCCTGATTGGTTTATAATACTAACACCAATCCCACGCTGGGGTGTCGTAAAAGGCGACAGACGTCAGCTGCTTGTTGATATGGGGGAGGGACGACCTTTTTGTGAAGCCCGTCTGGCAAGCTACCACTTTCTTGCTTGAGTCAGCCGCCAAGCTCATCGTTCTCCGGCTGGTGCTTGAAAGCCTGTCATCCTCTTTTTCTCCTCATCTGCTTGTCATCCCCATTCTTCTTCTGTCACGGCTACTGAAGCGGCTCTTATTGTTGATGTGTCTGGGGTCAGTTAGTGTCGATATTGATCTGGTTGTTTCAGCGACGTAGTGCTTTCTTTATTTCTTTTTTTCTGTATTCCCAACGCGTGATTACATGAATGTATCACCGCATGGAAAAGCGCTATTCCGTTCTGCAACAGAAACAGAGAGTAAAATTCCTCAGGACATCGCTTACATAAACTGTGCTGTGGCTTATCTAATGATAATAACAATACCATACCTTTACGTGCTCTGTAAAGCACAGAAGTGCTCAAGATTTTTTTGCCGCAGGCAATTTATCCTCCCACCCCATACTACTGGATCCGCTTTTACTTAACTTTAGTTAGGATCATCGCAAACCGATCGCGAACCGTTCGAGTAAAATATACAAAATATTTTAAAGTTTCAAATTCATTTCCATCATAGGTTTGTGTTAAAAAATGCAATTAAGTCCTCAATACGCCCATTGAACCGATATCGTGACGCACTATTGGACCCACCGCGTGTGCTCCGGAAGACCGTCGCACTTTGCAGCTGTCGGCATGGGTTGAATGGGTTGATAGGCTGAATTCATACTGAGGTTACATTTGATAAAATGATACTGATGAATACTGCACTATATTTATATAAATCACGTATATTAAACTATTCTGGCTTTAAATTAACAAGTTGGGCCATCTGATCCCAAACTATGTGTTAGCTTAATATTACTAACTATGGTTTACAACTGATAAACATAACAGTTGTATGATGGTGATCAGAGAACTGAGTGCTCTCAAGAATTTGCGCAGCGGCCACGCATCCACCAACTAACTGCGCCCGATATTGTTGAACTCAGTTGATCGCTTGTGATCGACATACAGCAAGCCTAACTTTACTCAGCTTTTGTTCATTGTATAAGCTTTCACGAGAAAAACTACACTAAACTTTAATTTCATCTTCGATTTTCCTATGCTCTAACAACTTTTACATAAGCCATAACCCCATAAAGGGGCTAATATCGACAAATTATCCCATAACTGAGACAACAGCATGAGTGGTGGGTCCGCATCGCACCATTAGCGATTATTGTGCCACTTCGCGGACTAGCTGGACATCCGACGATATACAGCTGTACTAGACGTGACTCGTAAAACGCTCATAGCGTCTGCTTGCGTCGATCCTGATCAACAATAAATAGCCAAGTACCTAGCGCAGTCGGTAGGTGGATGCGTGACCACTTGTGGTAAAAAATCCTGAGAGCTTCTATAATCCCTGAGGACAATGCCGTAAGTCCAGGTTACTGTTAGTAGGATTAGTACTAATTAGTACTGTTTTGGAGGCTTTCGGGTGGGCAGTAGACCCTCCGCGAAAGTGTAGTTGGGGCTGCACGATTGCGCACTCTCGCGTTGCCAGTTCCTCGAACAATCTGTGTGTCTTTATAGTTCGGATCAGTCACATGTGACAAGAAAATATTATAATTGACCAAATTTATTGATTTTGTGTGTTTTCTGTACTTATCGTAACGTGGATTATTTTCTTTATAGTCGGCATTATGCATTACAGTAAATTCCACTTGTTTTTAATTCTATTGTATAATACAGTTATTTCTTCCGTGAAAATATTTAAACTAAAGATATTGCGTAGCATGTACAACATAAGAGCAAAAACGAAAACATATAAAAAATTAGTTAATTCTGAATTTAACACTGTTTTTGTAATACAATGGTATTACAACTTTTGTAACCTGTACTGTATTTGTGGTGTAATAAAGCTTAAAAAACAAATAAATAAACATAAGATTAAAGTAATTAAAATACAATTATACAACAACAAATTAAAACTACTATACAATTTGCATTTTAAGTTGAGTGTTAATTTTAAAGTGTTAACATGTATAAGTACGCTCAACCAATAGAACACATCTAGTCACTCTATATCATGTAAACTGGACACAGAAACTGCCAAATACTTTGTAGTTATTTGCGCGACTCATTATTTATTACGCCTGTATCGACTGCGCTCCCCGCGTATTGCCAAGAGCGTAGTAAGTTTGGCAACTGAATCACTTCCCGCCTGTTACTATATCTTTGTTTTTGTCGAGTTACGTGATTTATGGGTTCCGTAGTGCCAATTTTATTAGGTATTCGTTAGCGTAGTTTGAAATATAAGTTATAATTTACGAGGTAGTTGGTAATTAATGTTTTTACGCAAAATGTGAGCATGGCAAGAATCTATGAACTACTGCATAAATAAACTGTATCAACTGAGAATCAAACCCAAAATATCTATACTAATAAATAAAATTGGACTGTTTGTAATATCAAAATAACCGCTTTTTACCAAAATAACATTTCTTACAAATTGTCGGTTTGTCTGTTCCGGCTAAACTGTGATTTTGAACTGGCTTTCATAGGTAGATAGCTGATGTAATAAAGAGTAAAGTACGTAACTTTTATTTTAGAATTATATTTACGGCCGAGATTTTCAAACGCGGAGGAAGTCGCGGGCACAGCTAGTTTAGAATAAAAATCTAGCATGATCACACGCACATACTAGGACATATTCAATTATTTTAAATATTGTATGTAAAAGTATATTTACAACAATTATATAATATGCTAACATAAAATACTAATCCGTAGCGTGTGCGTAGCCAATTTGCTACGTATTGCTACGAATCGTAGCGCTACACGTAGACATAATCAGCATAACATAGCATAGGTGATTCAAAAAGAAAAATTAGTTATTTGTAGTTTTTTATTCATATGAAGAACTACGAAAAACTCAAGTGTATTGCAACCCAGTGACAACCTTGACATCGCATGTCATAGTTTTGCCTTCTTCTGTTGTCTGTTGTTTGCCTTGCATTGTTTGCCTTGTCGTTGCAATTTTTTGCCTTCTTCTGTTGTCTGTTGTTTGCCTTGCATTGTTTGCCTTGTCGTTGCAATTTTTTGAGGACAAAAAACGTGACAATAAGTGACTTAATAACAACATGATGCAAGCAAGGATATTAGTGTCGCAGGTCGCAGTGCCATTTCGGCACATCCAAGCATTGAAGTGCAAATTCGCGACTGTCAAAGTCGTTGTGAGATATTTGATCGTGTAATTGCCGCACTTGTGAAAAGACGCTTTTTTAACTATTGTTACAAAACTAAATATCCGAAACTACGAGTATTATTTAGAAGAAATCATTTGACAAAACCACATAAATAAATGCTAAAGAAACTTTAATTATAGCGTCATAATATAAAATAAAATAAAAAATATATAAAAAAATCATTTAATTTATACCTAAATTGTAGCTGGGTCAATTAATTAAAGGCTTTTTGCATGTCGTCATAATAATCACTAAAAACCGGCGAAGGACACTTAAGTCTATTCATCGATAACAATCCATAAAAGATTCCATGCGTCAAGGTAAACTCTTTCCAATCCACGCATCATCCTAAAATCCACACATAGATTATTTACATATATTAAAATTTATGCCAAAGTTTTCTAAAGTCAGTAGGGGCGACGCAACAAGATTCCATGCGTCTTGCTTAAACTTAAGATTCATGTTTTTAACTCGAAACCAGGTTTAACCATTGATGCACCGGTGTTCTTATTGAGATACCTGCATACACATAGGGAATAATAAAACAAAAAAAATGTTTTTTACGTATTAACCAGGCAAATGGGCAGACTAGTCACTTGCTGGATAGTGATGACGTGGTCGGAAAAGGAGGAAATGATAGACCCGCATGCGTACAGACAGATAAAGAAGGAATGTAGCACATTATTGAAACAACTGGGGTAAATATTGACTTCATTGGACTCTGGGCACTCCAAAAAATACAAGGATGGGTGTTAGAAGAAGAATGGGGAGGATGACTTAAAAGATGGGTAGAAGAAAGAAGAGAAGCGGGCTCTAGCAACCTAAGTTTCCCGCTTCTGTGATTCTCTTGCTGTGTGAACCAGGCAATGACGCCAGATTCCACTAGTCACTAGGAGCAGTTGGTACTGATAAGCTCGGTGGCCTAAATTTAACTGTAGTCCTGGTTTAACCAAGTAGTTCTTCTAGAATTATCAGCTAAACATTTATTAACCACATCTGTCGAATCAATGTTGAAGTAGTTAAAACTCCGGTTCGATTTTCTTGTTGCATGGCAAAGCGTTGATGAATTTAGTGGCATTATTGGCAAAGGTGATGGTCATCATTTAACTCATCATCATCGTCTCATCTCCAACACAATAAAAGAATAAAACCTAACGGTTTCACGTCCCGAATTAAAACTCTATGACTCACGGGTGGCTTGGACGACGCTTCTATCACACAAATAACTAACGAATCGATAATAAATTTTACGGGTTAAATAACTAACCTTGGCCGAGAATCAAACCCAGAACCCCATCGCTTTGCAGTGTCATTTTCAACTAGTCTACTTGCCGTCAATAATACACTGAGTTTGAATCCTGCAAGCTCGTCAAATTATCATTTGCTTCGGTAAACAAACAGTGCGAGAAAACTCCTGAAACACTCCCGAATAGTCTACCATCCCGCACTTGGCCAGCATGGTGGAACTCTTCACATTGGACAGGAGACCTGACTTCAACAGTGGTACAGTTAGGTGTCGTGATCATGATGATGGTAGCTACAAATTTTTGATATAAATTTAATTATGACATGTTCGAGATATTTCCGAATGCAAGTATCTCAATATGAGCACCGGACGCATAAGGGTGGCTCCACACGAGCGGTGATGCAATCGCGTTGTTAAGGCCACCTTAGACGCCATACTTTATGCGCACTCACAATTAGTTGCCGCGAGATGGCAGGTGAAACTACTGGACAGGGAAATATGTAGAGCGGATAATGCAGTTTGAATTATCTTTTTATACTACTGTTGACCTTTAGTTCGAAATTTCTAGCTAAATAATATTACTTTAAATATGTCTTAAATTATGATAAGATTTAAATTATTTTATTTTATTAAATGCCAGGTTAGTTTTAAACTACTTCACGTACGTATTATACTTAATATCAGAGAAAGAACACGTGACTAATTGGTCCATCTTTCTTGTTGTCCGCTTAACATCGCTGTTCAGTTTAAATGGGCCTATATTATTACGTATAAAAACGATATTGCTATAGATATACTGCGAAGCTACTGTAAGAATATATATTTCTTCGAATTTAACACGAAAAATTATTATTATAAATAACCCTGACTCTTTTCTTCAAAGATCTAAAATCGTGAACATATATAGTAAGTTTAGTACTTTGTCAACAAATATAACAATTCTATATTTCAAATTCGTTACAATTATCGTCATAATGAAAAATACTAAATGAAATAAGTAATTTCATTTATCGAGCTCGTATTTCCTGTGATGAAATATATAATTTAAATTTGAAATTTTTAGTTTGAATTAAATTTAGAGTTTGATTTTCATACTTTATTTAATTTTAATGCATCTCCATAGCACCTTTGTTCCGCCCGCAAAGCGTCTCCAAGCAAAAGTCGTTAGTAACAAACTCCACACATTTGTGTCACCGGATACAATCCCATTATAATTTTAAATTTTAAGCCCATCTATTTATGTTTAGCCCAATCTGCCGCCAACAATCTTTGATGCGTTTTTAATTCACAACTTTTCCCGGGGAAAATCTTTTAGAAACCGTGAAGGCTTTATGATATTTTACAAGGAACTAAAACTGGGTTTTCTAGGTTTCGTACGTATTTTTGGCGATTTTGCCGTATTGGGGTGGCCTAGAATATTAACCCCTAGCCTATACTGGGAGACCAGGGTGTGATAAGAAGTGACGACATAAGTCCTAGGAAGGATGTATCCTTGAATGGATTATGTTTCCGTAAAGCACATATGCCTAGCTACCACCATCTTGCTTGTGTCAGCCGCCAAACACTCACACGTGTTCCGGCGAGGTGTTGATATGTGTATATGGTCAGTAAGTGTAGCTGTTGAATCCGGTTGCTTCAGCAATGTTCGGTTTCCCTTCTTTCTATTCGTCCCCGAGCGTGGGAATCAGATAGTGAACGCGAGTGGCACTCTAACCTGGTGTTCCTAATGTCCATGAGTGGTGGTGATCACTTACCATCAGCACACCGATCTATCTAAAAATTTTAAATTACTTCGCTGTCTGTCTGTACGTTTATAACGTGGGTCTATTAAATCGGTGTAAATAGATATTTCCAAAGTGCTGCCTTTTACCCAATGGTCCACTAAGGAGCATGGTTCAATCCTCGTGACTTCTTTCGCCGTTTCATCTCCTCTTTATTATGGCGCCTTTCCGGAAAGGTGGTAGATACCAAATAGGTATTTGACGTTCATAAGTGCATTAAAAATACGTATATGAAATAAATGATTTGATTTGACTGCTCCCAGTTCCGACTAGGCTAGTAAACATTTTTGTAATAGATATTTTTTTTTTAAAAAGAGTACCGGGAGTTTTTTCCGTCGGCTTTTTTTTTCACCGTCCTACACTAGTGTACATAGTCTTAAGTTTATG
>DWKC01000845.1:0-11343 GCA_018249195.1 Racta chiria
AAGCGGTATGTTGTTGGTGTGTCTGGAGTCAGTTAGTGACGTGATTGATTCCGGTTATTTCAGCGATGTACTGCTTCGCTTCTTTCTTTGTCTTCCCCACGCGTGTGGGTCTATTACTTCCTTCCTGGCAGGCAACGCGTTAGTGACACCCTAGTCTGGGGTTGCTAATGTCTATAGACGGAGGTGATCACATACCATCAGGTGACCCGTCTGTCCGTTTGCCTGCTCATAACCTGCCATCATAATAATAACTATTGGCCGGTACATCGCGCGCGGTGTCATAAGGTCGATTGGTGTAATGTTTTGGCAGAAACAGTTCGCCGTCAAAACAGTGTTTAGTTGACTGTGTAGTAAATGGAAGAGAGATTTTGTGACGTCCGTAGACGTCGGTAAAGATTACAAATTATATTATACTGTAAATATTATCGTACATATAATAAATCTGTAGCTGATCGCTGTCTGTACATGGAAGATATGTGGAAGAAAATTTTAAGGAGGGTTTCTAATAATTCCTTAGATATGAGAAGAAAGGGGAAGATTCCACAATATACCTATTATTACGATGATTCTCATAACTGCGACGGTGTAGGCTCCTTAGCATGTTCCACCACGCTGGCCCAACGTGGATTAACACTACAACATACTATAAGAACACCAAGATCGTTTCCTAAGCGATAAGGCCGGTTTTTTGCTGCGATGTAAACACATTTAGGTACAAAAAGTATAGAATAAAAACTCACTTAATTCTTACACAACGAATAGGATTTGTTGTTGTTGATAACTTGTTGTTGTTCTATACATTGTTGTTGTTGTTGTGTGTTCCTGAAGCGGTATGTTGTTGGTGTCTCTGGAGTCAGTTAGTAACGTGATTGATTCCGGTTATTTCGGCGATGTACTGCCTCCCTTCTTTCTTTGTCTTCCCAGCGCGTGCAGGTCTATCACTTCCTTCCTGGCAGGCAACGCGTTAGTGACAACTCAGACGGGTGTTGCTAATGTCTATGGACGGCGGTAATCACTTAGCATCAGGTGACACGTCTGTCCGTTTGCCTGCTTTTGACATAAAAAAAAGTTCCACAATGCAGCTTCAGTGGGAATCGAATGGATATGTGATGAGTGTATCAGAAGGTTTATGTCGCCCGGCAACCGGGACCGACGGCATTACGTGCCCTCTGAATCACGGAAGTGCTCATAAATTTTTTGCCTTAATCAAATCCAAATCATTTATTTCGTCTTAGGAACTAAAAGCTCACTTAACCAAAGTCAAGTACTTAACAATACCAAGGCCCCACCTATATTAATAATGAAATTAATAACAATAAATTATAAAAAAAAGAAAAGATAATTCGAAGAGAGAGCCTGTGGTCTCGATAAACGGAACATAGATACCCGGACATCGAAAAATTTGGAACCAAGTATAAAAATAACTATTACAGGAAAGTTTATGATATTTGTCGATATGGATATTTGTCGATATGGATATTTGCGATAATCCGGAAAATAATTGGCTGTCACCAATGGCTCTACGACGTGCATCTTCAGTTACCACGTGTTATAAGTTATCAGTGAAATCATTCGAGTCAGTTATCTGGTTGTTGCTGGAAGGATGTAGATTTTAAAAGCTTAAATTTTTCCATTGCGATATGAATTATCGTATCGGATGATACCTTTCATAATTTTTATGAATTAGGTGCAACAGATACCAATTCATTCATGATTGATCGATAGGCATACTCACACATTGATAGTCACACACGCATGTATAACTACCTACCAGTGACGTTCTGGGTGGCTATCAATAAAGATGCTATAAGCTTCTTTGGTGTTTAGCTTTAACTCCGAAAATAATTTAAAAGGAGCAGGAGAGGGGTGGATCAGGCAAAACCAGTCAGTCAACATCTTGCGCAATAAATACAAAACCCTTTTGAGCTGTGTAGTTCTAGCAACCTTGAAGGGATAAGAAGCATAATTGTATCTGATCTTTCTTGACTTATACAGCTTTGCTTGTGAGTCTCACGTATGAAAAGCGGTAGCCACAAAGACGTACAAAAAAGTCCAGGATGAGTTTGTCAGTCCTATCGCCCTTAAAGGTTTACTCACAAGCCAGACTGTATCACCCATCAACTAAGCACCAGCTAAAAAGACCCTCAGCTTTTGTTGCTTCTCTTAATTTTACGGACACCATAAGGATAAACCCACATGCCGTACAACAGCTCACATCTATTTCAGTTACACTGGGTTCGCTGGTCAAGAATGTCAATGCGCACTGAGTTCCCCATTTGTATATCCTAGTATAAGTTGAATACTATAAAAAATAAATAAAGCAACGAAGGAATGGTTCCTTCTCTGTTCTATGGGAGATTCAAGTATCTTCTCACCTTTCCACATTAGGATCCTGGATGAGAGTCGCCGGTATGCTGTGCTCGATGTCCCGCTCGTCGGGCGCGGGGGAGGCGCGGGACGCGGGGGACGCGGATCGGGACCCGTCTCCCCCCTCCCGCGCCTGCCGCTCCCCGCGCTCCTTCACCCCGGATTCTGGACTAGTGGACTCTTCTGGGGACAAAGAAAAAACAACGTTAGTCTTATCAATCAAACTTAAAAAACGTAACCTTTCTACGGTATATGGTATATCTTCACTAAACGGCATAAAGATTGTAGACATGACAGGGGAGCATTCTATAATAAGTATCGGATATGTACCCTAATCCCATGTGGGCTGATCAAGGTATCATAAGAGGTGAAAGGAGCTGGCTGCTTGTTAGGCAGGCTTGCCAGAGTGCTTAGCAAAACTATATTGAAGCAGTTTTGCAAAATGACAAATGTGTACTATGTTATTAATATTATAACAGAACTTGTTCTCTGAACACCTGGCTAGCTTCCACTCTTTTGTTAAAGTCAGCTGCCAAACGACTCATCCTACTGGAGATTTGAAAACCAGGACATGTACGTTTCTCTCGGATAACGAAGCATCGGACATGGTAACTAGCAACTTTGGTATTTCTGATGCTCGTGGTCTATGGTGACCGGTGACCCCTTACGGTGTGTGAATGGTCTGCTTGTTTGTTAGCTAATTAACTATGGCTACTTAATGATGAATGTCTGCGTAAATCAACAATAAAATAAGTAAATATGCATGGAGCTAAAGTGAGACATTTAGACAAACACGTTAACGGACTGAAGAATGCTGATACTAGCGATGAATAAGAAATATTTTGCATATCTTTGCATAATCGATTTAGTGTTTAATAAAGTCATAAACATTATTACTTGCTGCTTGCCAGAAAGTACCTCCGTGTAAAAATTATAAGTTCTTATGAATTATGAAGGACCTACAGGTCCTCTGTGTAAAAGAAGTATGGCACAGAGGCAATACAACAGGAATTAAATAAGGTTTTGATTACTATTTAGACCAGTGTCCCCACAAGGAGGCAATTTAATAGTTAAGAGGGGCAATTCGAAAATGGATTCGAAACGACTTTAACCCTTTTGCTTCGAGTCGTTTATAAGCAATGCTCTATCGGTGTAAAATTTAACAAAAAAATCTATTTCTTAAATAATTATAATATTAACAATTATTAATATTAATAATTATTAATATAGAAAAATCTCTATTAAAACCATTTATGTTTGTTAAGTGAACAAATCAATTTTTAATGTAAATAATTGTGTATGTTACATAGGGGGGCATTAATATTTTAGAAAGGTTAAGGTGGGGCATGGCACAAGAAGGTAGGGAAACACTGCTCTAGACGAACTTTCTTTCTTTTTTCCACATTCTTGGCCAGTGAATCGTCTAAAATACCTTCAATGTTACCGAGTCAAGTGGCTTGTCAGTTGTTCTCATTGCGAAACAGGTAATTGGTTTAAATCTAATTCAAATTTTATTGTTTTTTACAAAGAAATTTCGAAAGTCGAACTACGCCATCGCTTCATCAAATCCGTACTGTGAACGGTTTTGGAAGAAGAAACGGCAAGAAACTCCCAAAGTTTTTTTTTCCTACTTACAGACAAGCTGAAACTCATGGGCAAAAATTTTATATTTGAAATAATCATCCAGTTTATAATGATCTCCCGTCTACTGCTCTACACCGGTATTCTTGTTATTGTTAGATGGCTGTCGTTGGGCCACTAACCCCTCAGCAACATGGAGCAGCGCGGTGCAGTATCCTCTTGGCTCCTCAGTTGCGAGGAGGAATTTGTCCTCAGTCGTTGGCCATTAATGGTTGAAGCTATTACTTATAACTGGTGTTGAGGTGGACTAATACATTATCACCATGTAGGTACTTGTCACCGTCGTCAGGTAAGTGGTACATGCTGCGTGGATCACGGCGGCCGGCAGTCGGCAAGTGTAATGATGGTGGTGTACTTTCATAGGTACCTAAACACTACTAGATACTAGATATGGATTGGTGGTTACCGATTGGTTTGAATTATAAATCGTTGAATATAGAACGCAGCGGCGGCGGACACGAGCGGCGGCGCGCGGGGGCCCCTGCGGCGGGCTGGCGGCGGCGAGCGGGGCCGCGCGGCGCGGCTCAGTGCGCTCCGGGAGCCCGCCGCGCCCGCCGGCTGCCCGCTGCCGCCATGGAGCACTTCATCGAGTCCGTGCGCAAGTACCCCTGCCTCTGGAATACTACCGCCCCGGAGTACCGCGACCAGGAGCTCAAGGACGCTGCCTGGACCGAAGTCATGAAGGACACGGACACCGGCTCAGGTGAGACAGCTTGCCCCAGCCCCCCTCGCCCCTCTCTATCCTCTCGTGCGCGCCGACGCGACTCGAGCGCGCCCGAAGATAGATTACAGAATTACACGCTCGATGTTCACAATTTTATACCTATTGCCTGTTAGTTGGTTTAGTACATCATTAAATAACATATAGGCAGGTACCTAGTATCATGTTCGATCAACGGTGACTAGCTGACACCTCAGCCGGCCGGCCACAGCACGCGGCCTGCGACTGCGGTATGACTGGGTAGGTAGGTATGCCGCATGTTATTAACTTTCCAATCGATATCTAGATTAATTACCGCATCTAATTCTTATATTTGTGCAATAACAAACCTATCCATACTTAAAGGTATTTCATATACCTACTCTGAAACGTTGACGTAACATATATGTAAAATTTAATTATTTACGAATGAGTGTATAATCGTAGGTACTCGTTAATACCTACCTACTTAATTTCCTACTAGAACACCGAATTAAATAGCAACTATGGACGTAATGATATACTCCAACACGAATCAAATCTAATCGGAGCGTTCATAGCCCGGCAGCTTGCGTCGATCTTAAGTACTTAAACAAAAGCCGTCGCGGTCAGTAGGTGGATGGGCAGGTTGGTTGGAAAACTTGTTGAGCGCTTCCGTGCTTCAGAGGGCGCGTAAGGCCGTCGGTCCACGTTGTTAAAGTTAGTGTACTTTAAATACACCGTATTGATTTTACGCGGAAACAGGAACACCGCCATGGGTGACGGAGTCATATTAAAATGGCATTGATTATGACACGTGAACATGTTTCTTCGTATTATCGAATTATTAGGAAAATTGATGCAATATTTTCAAGATGCCATAAAAAAAATTATACGTATCCGAAGGCAGAAAAGTAGCGGAGTGAGAGTAGGAGTAGGGGAGGGCTTGTCACTTTGCCAATAGTTTTCATCAGTATGTGGGCCGAGTATCAGTAGGTACCTTCATGTAACAAGTTATGGTCCGTGGAACCGGCGAAATAACTCATTTCTGTACTTAATGTGAGCAGACTAGCCGTTTTAATGGTTTGGAGTGTCTGGATTCAGTCAGTCAAAGGCCTAGAATACTAGGAATAAAAACAGTGATAGGCTTACGGTTAGAACGGTTACCTCACGGACGGGAGGGCCTGGGTTAGAATCCAGCGCGCACCTCTAACATTAAAAGTTATGAGAGAATTAGAAATGAATTACCACTCGTTTTGGCGATGGAAAAACATCGTGAGGAACCTGCTTGTCTGAAAGTTCTCCATAAAGTTCTCGAAGTGGTGTAAAGTCTACCAATCCGCATTTGGTATTAGCGTGGTGGAGAATTCCCACCTGGCACACTGTGACACAATCCCCGAGTCCAGCAGTAGGACAGTTATGGTTTGCATAGACAAAGGTCGAAACAGACTATAGCTTCGGATTTGACGAAGGCATTTTGACAGACCTGAGGTTTGACTAGGCAACACTTGGCGCTTGACCTATAACATATACGTACATTACTAGTTGTAAGTTGAATTAAGTTAAATTTGTAAGTTAAAGTAAGGGGTAGCGATTGATATACTTTCGTTCATTTACAGTGAAGGAGGTGAAGCTCAAATGGAAGAAACTACGCGACAGCTACCGGGACGCGTTAAAGAGACAGAGCGACATGATGGCCAGGGAGCCTGCGGCCGTTCCGGGTGGGGGTGGTGGCAAGCGGAACTACCCGTGGAAGTACATGGGGCTCATGCAGTTTCTCCAGCCGCACATGAGCGCAAGGAAGAAGCCGGCCGAGTCGCCTGGATCGGGTTGCGCTCCGCTTGCCGCCCCGCTCGACGCCTCGCCTGACGCCCCGCTCGCCACCCGACGGAACGGTGATGCGCGCTCCTCCTCCTCCTCGTCGTCGGGCGGTTCGTCTCCACGACGTCGCGGCTCCGACCGGCTGGCGGTCATCGACCGCAAGCTGGACTACTTGTGCCGCGCGGCCGCCGTCCCCGCCGCGGCACCTGCACCACCCGGCGGCAAGCGGCCTTGTCTCGACGGCTACTACGAGCGGGAGCGCAAGCGGTCACCGCCACCGGCGCTGCCGGACCCGCTCGACATCTTCTTCAACGGCATGTGCCAGACTACCAAGCGGCTGCCGTATCAGACGCAGTTAAAGATAAAGAAGCTGCTGTTCAACGCAGTGACAGAGGCGGAGGAGGCGCTCATCGCAGAGCAGCAGAGCTACGCCAGTCTGTGGGCGCGCGACGCCGACTCCTCGTCCGGCAGCGAGGCGGGCGACGCGGCAGGCGGCGCGGCGGGCCCGTCCTGAGCGAGCGCGCGCCGGCTACGTCGCCTGTACGCCGGCTATGCGCACTACGCGCAGTACGCGCACTACGGCCCTAACCCGACGGCCCCCAGCCCCGCACCCAGTCAATAGGCCCGGTTGTCCAGCTACAAGTGATAGGTCCTGAGTGAAGTTTAGTATCCTGATGTCGATCCAGTCATAGAGTATCATTGTGAGGGAGTGTTAGCCACGACTGGTAGTGACAAGGCGCGCAGTACATCTTATTGCAGCTAATGCAGCCTGGGCCCCGGGCGTGTGTCCCTCTATTTGACGATTATTGTGATAAACTCCATACTGTAAATATCCAATCCAATGTATTGTATAATAAAATATTGTAACGCAATTGTAAATGTGTGAAGAAGTATATAGCAAATAATTTTACAACCAAAGACTGTGCAACTCAATCAGTTGTTTAGTAGTACCACAATCTCGAACCTATGGGATGAGTCAAATCTGTAACCCTCGCTACCCACCCTTTATTTTTGTACTACCGTCCAAGGAAGCAGCTCCAACAACCTTCCACTGCGTAAGCCCCGAAAGTCAAAAAAACAAGAAAAAGAATTGTCATAGGACACTTACATTGGAACAAAGGACAAAACTCAACATCATTTCCACCCCCCAGCAAATAATCTGGTTATGGAAAATTTTTTACTGTTCAGGAAAAATAAAAAAAAACTGATTTAAAAATAATAATAAATTAAAAATAATGATTATAAGCTTACTACGTTCTACTGGCCTGAGTTCAAAGTTACGCCTAATTTTCAGTACAAATGCATGTGGCTTCGGTGAAGGAATACTATGTTACGAGTTCTCCTACGATATCGTAACAAATATATGTTATTGCGGTATTCAGCCGTGACATATTTATTAATAACTTTTATTTATTTCTCGCATAAGTACAGGATAAAACAAAATAGAACAATTTTCTTGTGATATATTGACATAAAATATTTTGTACGGTAAGTTTATCAATTAAATATAAGTGTTTATCAATTAAATATATCGTGAGTATCCAATATTAAGGGTATCCGTAACGTACCATATATACATAGATTGCACTTCCTTCCTTGAGATATCATTCGATCAATATCATGCGTAGCGCACTAGAAGTAGAAACGCAAATACATTTTACCCTAATTAAGTTTTGCCGTGGACACATACCACCCTACTGCCGTGTGGAGTGGACTAAAATTGAACTAAACGGTATTTCAGGAAGATAATATAAGAGAAGGTCCTATTATTATGTTAGAGTAGATCTTTATACCATTGTTATTATTATGTCATCTCGTATCAACTACTGAGCACAGGTTTCTTCTTGTACTGAGAGAACTATTAACACGAACAATATCGTAATAGCATTAGACAATGGAATCATCATAATCATACATATAATAAATCTGTAACTGATCCCTGTCGCCCTCGGAGATATATGGCTGAAATGATTAACTGGGGGGTTGTAGCTAGGTATACTCGTGGAACGCAAAACCATTATTTTTAATTTTATTTTTTTTGTGTCTGTGCTTTTGTTCGCGCTAATCTCAGAAACGGCTGATCTGTTTTGAATGCGATTTTCACTGATGTATTGGGCTAAGCTTGGGGACACTTAGGGTTATTTTTATTGAAATCGGTGCACAAATAAAAATTATATGACAATTTAAAGAATTACGTCTATAGAAATTCAGTGGGAACGGAGTCGCGGTGCTAGTGCAAAAAAAAAAAACAAAAACCAACTTCGGTTTGCCGTAAGGAATATGAGAAATAATTCTCCGAATTTTAGTATTTTTAGATTTTTGTCAGTTAGTATGTTTGTCTGTTTCTCTGTGCAGTTGTGCACGCTAATCTCAAAGAAGGCTAATCCGATTTAAAAAATATTACTGAATAGCTGTGCTCGCGACTCCGTTCGCGCAAATTGTATAGACGGAATTCATTAAATTGTCTCGTATTTTCTATTTGTGTTGTGATTTCAATGAGAAAGCCTTATTCCAGGCTAAGCCCAATTCATCAGTGAAAATCGCATTCATAACAGATCAGCCGTTTCTGAGATTAGCGCGAACAAAGGCACAGATAACAGACAAACAGACAAAAATCTAAAAGTGGTTGTTTTGGGTTCTACTCCTTACTACAAACTCCTCCTATAAGTTTCGTTCATATATCTTCCATGTACATACAGCGATCAGCTACAGATTTATTATATGTATGATATGATATAATTAATAAAACGGCTAGTGTCTACCTTCCCATGATAAGTTTCTTGTAACTATTGTACACTGATGTTGTGTTCGTGTACTTTAATAGAGCGATGCGACAGACAGATCGATGGACAGATTGTAATAGACTGTATAGTTAGAATAAGAAAAAAACTGCGTTGAATGATCTGGATCCCATCTTTTTTGCAATGAAAAGACTAAAGTGTACAAATTTTGTACACGAATACACTTGGATGTAAAGAGTTTTTATCCCAGCCCACGTTGGGAATTAATACCGCCCTGAATCTGCCCTTGAAGTCATCCCCGACGTGTTGCCTAAAAACGTCTGAGACCCTAATTTTCCAACGCTCTTTAATCAGAATTCTGAGTGGTGGCCTCCACCTCTTAATGGCACACTAATAAGCACGGGTCTCTCCTCACAACTGAGGAGGCCTGGACCTTACTTCGCCACGCTGCTCTAGTGCGGATTGGTGGAGGGGATAATGGCCAACCCAAGTGACGGATTTCTTTACACCACCGAAGGTTTCCGACATGGCTTAACGATTGTTATCTAAAGATAACAACCGGGACTTTACGTGCCCTCTGAAGCACGGAAGCGTTCATGAATTTTCGCCGCTAGAGGTCATCCATCCGCTTTCAGAAATCGCGCCCGTTGTTGCTTAACTTCGTTGTTCACTTAGGATCGCCGCAAAACGCCGGGCTATGAACGCTTCAATTCTGAGCAATGAGTAAATTCTCTTGTTTACGAAATATTTCAAAATCATTTCATCTTTTAACCGTTCACTCACGTAACCGTTACATGTTGATGTTAATCTACGTGGTAGCCTGGAATTAGTTCAATAGTTTGTGTGATAAAGTGAAGCGAAGCGTTCTTAGCCCGGCGGCTTATTTCGATCGTGTTTAATCGAAAAGTTTAATCGAATTAAACAACGACTGGCGCGGTCGGCAGCTGGATGGGTGACCGCCGATGGCTAAAATTTCTTGAGCACTTCCGTGGTTCGAAAACACGTAAGGCACGTAAAGCCGTCGGTCTAGGTACATCAGAGGAAAGCTACATCAGAGGCCATCAGTAGGCGTAAAAACTTCCGACACTTAGGTTGACCACGAACTCCTTCACCGATACACAGTGTAGCAGCGTGGTGAAGTATGCTCTAGGCTTCCTCTGTATGAAGACCCGGGCTCAGTAGTGGGACATTACTAGGTTAAAGCCAGCCAGTTTGTGTGATTCCGAAAATCACACTTTTACGAAAATCACACTCGATTAACGATTGCTTATTTAAAAAGAACCGGCTAAGTACGTGTCAGCCACGCGCAGAGTTCCGTATTTGACGTTATAACGACGACATTAACTTGTAAAGTCTATTTACCCGAAATAGTTTTCTGTAAAAGTTTACTACATAACGCCAGTACATAACACCACAACCTCCCGACTTTTTTCAGATTACCAAAACTAACTATTTAGTGTTTACTTTGAGTACGCATGACATTAACAAAAATAGTTATTAATTATTAATATTTCGCAAACGACAAATCAAAAAGGATTTTACCAGACTCACAATGATTTAAAAACACCTATCCAACGATAACAACATATAATAATGGTTTGAGTGGCGTGTTTTAGGTTTTCTGCAGAAAGTTGCTTTCTGAGTAAAAAACTACTAACACCAATGACCATAGAACACATATTCGTCTGTCATGTTGTCACACAATTGTTTGCCCCGACAGGAAGCCTCGCTTGACGTAGAGGCATTAGTAACGAGGTTAGACAGTCTTGTAAAAAAAAAAGAATTGTCAAATTGCATGCAGATTTTCAGCAAGAAACTCTACAAATCAAAGATTGTATTGTAAACTGTAAAATACTAAATATAAACTTATAGTTAATTCCGCTGAAGTACAAAGTTATTGGATCTGTAAACCTAATAGTTCCTAGAACACAAACAGGAATGAGTTTGTTATAACATTGTTGCTTAGACTCAGAGGTCAATAGAGATAGGTCCATTTTGAAAATAGTCATCACATTATTTATCATCACCATATCAAGATATATAAAAGAGACTTATACCCGGATATCTGCCACTCTGCCAACCGGCAAACCGGCC
>DWKC01000846.1:0-11343 GCA_018249195.1 Racta chiria
GACCGCTGGTTTTCAGAGTGCCCCATAGGCCATCAGTTCGGATGACTGGATCGTGAACGCATGTACCAACTCCCTAACTCCTTAAATAAAATAAAAATACCATATCATATATTTACGTTTATTTGTATGAGTGTGTGTATGTATGTATATGTATTTGTGTGTGTATTTGTGCGAGTGAGCGTTTTTGTTAGTATGTGTATGTGTGTGTATTATTCATATATTATTTATATGGCACTTGTGTCATGTATTAAAGTTTCTTGACTCTTCTGATGTAAAAAGAAATGATTTAAGATTCGTCCTAAATCTATTTATACCCTGCAGGTTCTTTATGGGTGGAGGAATATTGTTCCAGCATTTAGTTGCTGCATAGCGAAGACTACCTCTGAAAGAGGCTGACTGATGCTGCTGAGTTATAAATAAAAAGATATCATTTTAAAGCCTATTTTGAAAATAGAATAAAAAAATGATTTTACAAGAACGAAGATAGATGAAAGAAAGAACATTTCCCCCACCAGGAGCCTCCTACCCAAAAAAGTAATAATTTTCAAAATTTTATTCAACCACTTTTTTACCATGATTAATATGTCTATGCAATTTTAAAAGTATATTAATGGCAAATTAAAATGACGGACGGACGTTCGGCCGGCAAGACGGCCATAGGTAAACTATAAGAGTTCCGAATTTTCTACGGGACTCTAAAAAGGGACAGAAATCTGTAGCATTAACTTAAATTTTATTATATTTAAGTATTTTTTTCTATATAATAATAACATTTCTTGAATTCTTCTTCTTAGCAGCTATATCCGGCGCTACCACTTGTATTGTTTAGTGCTGTGGGGAAAACTACCCAACAGATTTTGATGCGGTTGTTTTAACAAAGGTTTGTATGTATATAACATACATAATATAGTAGAGAAAATCATTTTAGAGCTTTCTAATTTTATGTACGACATTCTGTAGTATATTTAATATTAGCACTGCTCCCGTCCGAAGGCGGGGCGGTTCGCTAGTAATATATGTTGTAGCTCGGAGTGTCCTTTATAGAGGCTTATAAACAATTCGAAGGAAAAACTGATGGGATAAATGCGGCGGATATCCGCGACAGACGTCAGTCAGAGGAAATGTGACATCGGACATCCACCAGTTTTTGCCATCTGACCCTTTCAAGATATTACTTCCTATATCCGCGTTTCATTCACTGTTCAACCCTCGATGTGGATCTTCCGCCATATTGTTTTATTAAGATATCTGTATTTGGCAATAACTTAGCCCATTATTTATACATGATATATTTTTATTTTTTTTGCGTTTAATTATAAATTTGTAAAAATTATAAAGTCACTGAAGGTCTGGGAATTGCATATAAGAACTCGTTTGCGAAAAATTAAGCGTTAAATTAGATTATTACTTTTAGTGCCATGTATAAACCTTATAATACTAAATGGTTACTTCTAGAAATCTGAAAAAAAAACACGACGATAGAAAATATTGTATGATTAATTTTATACGAAAACTATTCAGGTTCAACTGGTTATCGAGCTATTACGACAACTACGGAACCCTGCCAGTTTTTTATTTATCTCTGCATAGGGGTATCAGCGTAACCCTTATAGGCTTTAGCGTTTCATTTCATCGTAATATTCTTAAAGTCTGCACTTGGCAGCAGTAAAGTATAACTTGCATTTGGCCAATGTGGTTGAATTTAGTCAATTACTTTTCCAGAAAAATCCACGTCCAATAGTGGCACCGCTGCGGCTGTAATGTTCGCAGCTCCAATATTCCACGATAGTTTCTGGACTTCATCCGCTTGTCAACAAAACCAATAAAACTTGCCCAAATGTGTACCAAAAAATGTAAATTGTTACGAAATAGTCGATCTAATTTAGGTTACCAAGGACTGTCGTGACCCCGGGGAAATCATGAGCCCTACACTCGCAAAACTTTTGAGTTAACTTAATACGTCTGTGAATAGCTAAAGATCTCAGTGTAGCGGCGGACACTAAACTCAGTAACTTAGACTCACTCAGGTTCCTGTAATTCTCTGTGATTACGAGGAGACTGGCTTAAACTCTGTAATGGCCAGCAGCCCCGTAACTGGGGAGGTCTAGAGCATTCTCCACCAAAGTGGGTTGGTGAAAAAATGTTAAAAAATATATTCCGCTAAAAAATCCTTCGTCATTAGTGCTGTGGATAACAACCCGGGCCCTACAGTGTTACGTGCCTTCTGAAGCACAAAGAAATGTTTGCCACTAGCGATCTCCCCGCTACGCACCGCTATAGTTTAACTCAGTCGATCACTTCGACTTCTTTGGGCTCCGATTAAACAATTCAAAAATAGTTTAAAACGTTTATCGTTGAAATCGTTCTCGAAACACGTCAAACACGTGCCATTGTTATCCAAACAATAATCGGACGGACGGACGGAGCAGTTGTGCTGTAAAGGTAAATCGTAGGTGTTTGAACGAATGAGCCGGCATTTCCCGGTAATTGGAGCTGTCGCCCGGACAAATGTTCTGTCCAACGCGTGCCAGATAGTCACTTTAACTGCCGCCATTAGCCAGAGAGATAATCTTAAATTACTACTACAACTAGCTTGTTGCCACCCACTTTCACAACTCGTCTACTCGCAGATAATAATACCTTCTCGTCGTAACAATAACAAATAATAATATCAGTTTTAAAATTAATTTGCTGATTAATGTGTATAAACTGATCCATGCTATAAACATTTTAGTTTTAATAATGGACTAACTATAAAATACATTCAAATCTGTCATCAAATTAGAAAGAAAATGGTACCCGTGGTAAATTGAATAACTTCTGCTATGGGGGTCATTTGATATCTATTATAGTTTGCTGATCTTCTAGAGATACGCCAACAATATTTTTTTCTATACTTTTAAACCTACCCTGAACTACCCTGAACACAGCAACAATAGAAATATTCAAATCGGTCCAGCCGTTTTCGAGTTTTAGCCACACTAACGACCATCAAATTATTTTTAATATATAAGACTAGCTGACCCGGCAGACGTTGATCTGCAATAACATAATTATCATAAAATCAAATAAAATTAAGATAAAAATAATAGTGAAAGAATAATACCTGTGGTTACCACGGAAAATGATCAGGGATTGTAAACCAGTCCACAATTGAACAGGTAACATGTTCCCGTCCACCATGGAACACTTTAAACAGGTTCTAGGTCGAACCAAGGTTGATGCTCTTACCAACATTAGTCGACAATCCGTCACTGTAACCTATTAGCGTCTTTTAAAAAGCATGTAATAATAATCAAAGTTTTAATGGCAACTGTGATAAATTTCATGTCCATTTACAATGACATTTTACCAGTCTCAGGGATATAGGCGTGTGTGTGCAACTGTTGAAAAAGATACAAATGATTCAAAATAAAATTACTATTCATTTATACACAACACAAATATCAGATGTTTTATTACAAGTAAAAATGTATATGCCTACATACATTTTTTAGGGAATGTATTATTTAAAATCTTTTCTTAATTGTCCCTCACGCTATAAGGAACCACTGTGAAAAGTCATGTTTCTA
The DNA here is from genome assembly GCA_018249195.1 of Racta chiria. Classification (NCBI taxonomy): domain Eukaryota; kingdom Metazoa; phylum Arthropoda; class Insecta; order Lepidoptera; family Hesperiidae; genus Racta; species Racta chiria. The sequence continues at coordinate 3,573 of DWKC01000846.1, forward strand.
GGTACACTGGTGTGTTGTAGTGATAATGTAGAGGTAAATAGGTAAATGCAATAGAGATATCACGGTTATAATGTGTCAGTCGACCCAAAGCCACTACTAAGCGCGGTGTCCTCGAGCTGAGGAGGTCTCGAGCATACTCCTCTACGCTGCTCCAATATAGATTAGTGGAGGTAAATGTAAATCCATACTAATATTATAAATGTGTCAGTTTGTGAAGATGTTTGGGTTTCCCTTACGCGTTATCTCTTGAACGGATTAAGCTGAAACTTGGCACACAGATAGTCCATATCCAGGAAATAAACATAGGATAGATTTTATCCCGATCGTAAGTTCCATTGGGATGATCTGGACATTAATATGTTTGTAACTAAATCAGTGATTAAACGTTACGGTTTTTTGGAATTTCGGTTTGTAAAATCACTATTCCGCGGGCAAACTCACGGGCAGAAACTAGTACTAAATATACTAAAATAAACCTATGTCAAAATAAGATTTAGTCTTCACATACTCTGATTACAGCGTTAGTACGAAGTTTCACAGAGCAAGTTCGGTTGCTGCGGTTTTAACACCTAAGCACTTGGAAGGCTGGCCGCGGCTTAATATAGAGCGTGTTAGATGTCCGCATTTGGAGGGCGAGTTTCAAAGATCCCCGGAGTCTCCTTTATGCAAATCCCGCGTAATTTCTTTGGTGGGAGTCACCCGGGAGCTCTCGCCAAGATTGCGTTAACTCTCAAATGCGTTACATTATCAGTACTCGACACAAACAATATTATCTCATTTTTTAGTTCCAACAGATTCAATTTACTTGATTTTTTTACATATTTATTTACTTAACTTTACTCTTCCAATAGTACAGGTATAAAAGGCGGGCTAAATGCTAAGAGCATTCTCTAACAGTCAACCTTTGTCTGAAAGCAGTAAACAAATAATTGGTTCATAGCCCGAAGACTTGTTAGGTTGGTTGGTCTAAAGTCATTGAAAAAGTTAAGAAACAGCGAGCGCAGTCGGTCTGGAGCGCTTCTGTGCTTCAGAGGGCACGTAAAGCCGTCGTTACCGGTTGCTATCGTTAGATAACAATCGTTAAGTCTTAGACTTAGTTTCGACACTTGGGTTGCCACTAACCCCTCCATCAATCTGCACTGGAACAGCGTGGTGGAGTATGCTCTAGGCAGCAATCACGAGAAGAGACGTGTTCAGTAGTGGGCCATTAATGTGTAGAAGTTAGATCCTCAAACGCCGGATATTTAACGTTTAGTTAAATGGTGACTTGAAATAAATTCATCAACCTATCGTTCTGTTTGTTCGAAGATTTATATGGATGCCTGCGGAAATGCTGTCCAATTAGAGTTTACTACCCAACTACGACCAAGTAAAACAAAAGGTTTTTGATTTTAACACACATGTATGTGTTCGTCTGGTCTTACATAACTACTAAATTTCATACTAATTATAAGTCCGCAAATAAGCTACCTCTGGTTATAAGGTTGACTTGGGAGCGGGGCACGAGATTAATATATTATCAACTAGCTGACCTATACCTATGGTAAATGCTGATTGCATTGAATATCTTTTACCATGAGGCATTTTGACATCTATTATAGTTTGGCAGTTCCACGTCAGATACTCGAGACATGTTTTTATCCTTTGCTTTTAAACCTAACCTAATCTATCCTAAACAACAAAAAAAGTATTAGTTAATTCGGTCCAGTCTTCTCGAGTTTTGTGCTCAACACATTTGGCGATTCATTTTTCTATTTATAGATAGATAATATTGTTGAGCTGCAATATGTTTAGTGGTATAACACCAAGTGGCTCGGCTGCTGGCTTGTCAACTATTCCCATAAACTATAGTCCCATGAACGGTGCTAGATTCTAAATATTTGACGTTTATAAGCGAATTGATAATACCTTTTTTTTGTTATCGGGAGAGAAACCTTCAAAAGGCTCCCGGTGTCGTGGGATCGACACAGGATTATGTGAGATTTCTATCGCACTAAAGCCTCCTGGTGGCCTTCCTACGCGCTATGTGGTCGACTCCTGAACTCCTCCAATGGAACGCAACCGGAGCCCTCTGCGCGCAATGGCCCATTCAGACCCATCTCTGAGTACATATACGTCCCTGTGTAATTCTCTGGGCTGCTAGGAGACGGTTCGAGCTCCTACTCTAGCCGTCCGCAACCCGAAAAGCCCCCTTTTAGTCGCCTCTTACGAGAGGCAAGGGATACCGTAACTCGTATTCTGGTCCCGAGCGTAGAGGTACAAGTGTCTTGATAATTAATAAAATACCTACATGAAATAAACGACTTTGATTTGATTTGGTATCACACCATATTCAATAATTGCAACCTTTTGAGATCATAAAATCATAAATAAAAATAGAAAACTTCCGTGCAGTTTTAAATGAAGGAGCGTGCTACATTTCAGAGCGAGATTGTAACATATTCATGTTTTAACTTTTAAACTTATATCTCGTTTAGTTACAACAGTGTGGCGGCACGGGAACAAAGGCTGACTGTTCCTGACTTCTAACGCACAAAACATAGGAAAGAATGTCGACTATTTTTAATCATAAAAATTGGCATAGTTGGAAGGATACGTTGATCCTAATAACACGAATCTTATAATAATAAATTCCACAAACAATATTTGGCCACAGATCTTGAGTTTATTAGTAAGACATGACCTTAAGATGTAGTTACTACCCTTAGGAGTTGTAAATCTATCCTTTCTGTTAATCTATTCTTAAGTCTATCCTTGAAACTAGATTTTATAAAGGTTAATCGTTGCAATGACAAGTGAAAGCGCAGCGTCATATAGCTACTACCTGACAGACAATGGTCGTTAAGTACGCTTGGAAATGAGTCGTGTAGCTTTTAAGATGTTTTTAATAGATATAGACAATAGACATATTTTTTAATAATTGTACATTAAATTATTTTTAATTTCGCCTTGTAGTAGACTGCATTATTTGTGCTATGTTTCTTGCTGAGAACATTTCGTGAGAACCCCTAAGATAAAACATTTGTACATTACTTTAAAAGATATGCTTCTTTCGTCGTATCTTTTCCTCAATGAAGTACCTTTCCGAAACGGTGCTACCATACCATAGTCACTGACAAATCATTAGACCAATCGATCGTTTAAAGCGAAATTTTTAACCGGCCAACCACTATTATTGACGCTGCCTCGTCTGCGTTTTGATTGAAGTTTTTGGTTGAATATATTCCTAATGTTGTCTAACATGCTAAGTCGTTGGATAATAAACCCAAATAAAATGGAGTTCATAAGTCACAAATACGTTCATGAACAAATTTGAATTTGAGTTATAAAAGATTTTTAGGCTAGCGACCTTTGGACGCGACCAGCCCCTCCCACCCCTGGATGGTCTTAACTGACATAAAAGCTAATGGAATACAACGGGTGTTTCATAGTGAAAGAGCTGCATTCAAATTAATGTTGTATCCGACTGTTATTCGTTGTGAGAATGAAAGAGCAGACGAATTTTTCAGATGTTTATTATCTCTCCGGAGACCCGCGCTGGCTCACAATGCTTTATAGCTGGTATCTGGGAGCTTGAGGAGCTTTTTACTTTCAAAGAATTTTGTTGCAATACTGTAAATAAATTTAATACACCATCATTTAGTGAAAAACATAATGTTTAATTATAATAACTAGCTTATACTAACTAATATTATTAAATAAATACAGCTATATAAATAAATATACTAAACTAAACTAATATAAATAAAATACTGAACTAAGTAATAAAAGATATAACTAAACGAATACTATACTAAGTAACTTGTTACAATAACTGCATTCTATAGTGTCTGTACATAATCGTTGTTGAAATGATTGGTCTCCGACAACCTAAGTGTTACCTACACAGTAAAATAGATGACACCGTTACATGTCACTTCAGTTTTCAATTATAATTTTCTATTTTCAAAATAACCCGAAATCGCATTTAGTACGAATAAAACATTGCTAAATCGATTCTGGGACTCATAAAATCCGGGATTACAGTTCCCGTTGTAATTGATGATGCGATTCTCCAGAACTCTATTACATACGTATGTATAATTTTAATCTTAGGTCAACTCACGCAGTCATCTGATCCCAAACTAAGTTTAGGCTTTTACTAGGGTTGATCACCATCACATTTACACATACCATCATATATTTCTGATGACAAATGATAATCATACAAATAATATATTTTTACATACATACTTACTTACTATTTTAACACCCAAACACTGAACAAACATTTTTTGACATCCCCATTCCTCCATTTCTCAGATTGCTCGTATTATAAGAAAACATTAATAGGCTTTTTTGAAAATAGCCGAGGCCTTTTCCTGCTAATTTGCTTCTGTCAATTTTAATCATTTATTTTTGTTGTACAGTTACGTCGATATTATTCATGGGTACTCTCAAAGTAATAAAATATTTAGAATATTTCAGACGATCCTTATTCGTTTTTGAGTTTAAAATATTGTTTTATATTTTGTAAGCCTAATTTATGTAACGAAGCGAGTAAAGGTACGTAGATACTTGCATATTATTGTCAGGCATTTTTTTCTAAAAGTACGTCGCAGAAGCACTTCTAGACCAGTGGCTTGTGTCGATCGTAAGTGATCGGAAAAGTAGAGCAACAGCGGGGCGAGGTCGGAAAGATGGGTGATCGCTAGAAACAAAAATTTCATGAGCACTTGCGCGATTCGGAGGGCACAAACAGCCGTCGGTTGCTATCGTCAGAAGACTATCGAAGTCCTTCGGGCGACATATAAACTTTCGACTTAACGCTTGCATTTTTATAGCTAGTATCTAGTAGCAAGGCAGGTAGTATATAATTTAAACTAAAATTAATTTAAACGCACAATTCAGGTTATATTAGAAGTTGAATAATTCCTAACATAACTCTTTTACAGATATGACCTCGCTCACACTTACGGATAGGACCGTTTTATACAATATTTCATAAGATATCTACTTTTAATTAAGATTGATTAGAAAATAATTTAAAATTTGTTTTTTGACTGTGTATTTATGAATAAATAATTATATTTTATAAATTAGTTCAACTTCTAGTCTTAACAACACTCAAGCGTTAATATTAGGTATATATATATATATATGTGTGTGTTGCACGGAAATATAGGTACATGTCTCTTAAATGTTTTATAGCTAGCTCACAGTACACACGGAGTGGTTTTCTACATTTTTTGGGCTCAGAGCGAGTTCTTCTAACTAATACGGTAAGTAATATTAACAGGTGGTAACCGTGCTTGGTTGGTGGCTCTTAATGGCTTTACTTCGACCCCATACAACACGTACGTAGTTTACGTTACGCCAATCGAGTTCTAAGAAAAACGCACACTAAGCTCTCAGGTTGGTTTTAGAGCTCCATAGGCAAAGCATGGACGGGATCCGAACACATTTCATAAAACTTCGACGTCCGGCTTTCAAATTTTTCAAATTCAAATCAAAATATTTTTCGTCTAAGGAACCAATGGATCGCTTAACGAAAGCCCACCCGTCCATCCGTCTATCACATACCTCCATCACTTGCCGCAGTGTTTAGACACTTATTATTTTATAAAATGTGTATATGGTGCTGTAACAACAAATAATAAAAGTTAGATAAGGTTCAAATTTACAGCACATATTATTATGGTAAATTCATATTTCATAATGAAGCGAGCGTTGGTAGCCCACGCGGCTAGTGACGATCTTTTGTGATCGAATAAGTTAAGCCACACCGGCCGCGGCCAGTAGGAGGATGGAGGTGACCGTAAGTGGCTAAAATAGTCTAGCAAAGATTTCATGAGCGCCTCCGTACTTCGTAGGGCACGTAAACCCGTCAGTCCATTGGGACCATAGCAATTGTGCTATCGTTAGAAAGCAACCGTCAATCTATGTCGAGGGCTTCGGGCGGCATAAATACTTCCGACACTTGGGTAGGTCACTGACCCCTCTGACCAATCCGCATTGGAGCATCGCGGTGGAGTATGCTCTAGGCATCCTCAGTAAAGAAATACCCGTGTTCAGTACTGGACCATTAATGGATTGAAGCGAGACTATAATATTATAATCTATGTCTGTACTGATATGCTCCTTAGTATGACTATAGTTTTTTCTGGAACAAGCGTAAATAAGATAATAAAATACCGCCTCGCAGCACGTTGTCTGCAGTTCGCGCATCATTAGGCAATGGTCTAATCGAGATGAATTAGTGTGCTAGATTTGCTTTGTCCCCAGGCAAAGGAAACAAAAATTGAAACAAAGAGACACTGGCCACTCAAGACAAGCAATTACTGCAGTTTCTATTTCAATTGAATTAAGTCTGTTTAGTAAGAGACGTATGATGCGTGGATAGTTCATTCTAGTAAAGCGACAAAATGCATGTATAAATAATAAGTAAAAACTAAAATGTTATTTAAAATAATACGCTAATTAATTAATAACATTGATTGAATCGCACCCACGACCTCCGGCTTAGAAGTTAGGTTTACTAAGCTCTAGACCAACAGGCTAGTCAATTCAGGTCAAGTCTGTCAATCAGGACTCAATATGACGTTTATAAAGCGTTTAGAATAGGTTGAATATCGTTTCATAAAGTATTTAAGTTTTCAGTTCAACTTCGTTTTTAAAAATTATGTAGCGGTAAAGAACGAAGAGATATGCTCAATGTCGTACTATTGGACAAGATGGTCAGACAAAGATGAGACAAAGATAGACTGTGCTAATATTGTCCATAAAATTAAACCACGGAAATTACTCTGCATGTCTGTCTCTAAAACACTTCAAGGGGTTGAAATAGGAGATGAAAGTTAATATGGAAATATGTCATCGAGGAATATACAACAATAAAATTCTGTACTTAAGTACTTGATAAAAAAGAAATTTTAATTTATTTTAGTTATTGCTTCAAAAATACTTAGATCCCAAACTCTCCGATCTTTTGATATATTGATAGAACGACGTTTGCCGAGTCAGCTAGTCCACAACAAGTTGACTAAACACATTCAGTCTGCCACTCGATGTCGGCTGAGGACTTGACAAGATGCAATCATGACGCAGAAGAACCCGGTAGTGCAAAGTATTTTTAGTCTCGGCCATCTATCACACTACATAGTACGTCGTTGACGTGATTGTATGATTTATTTAATGTATGTATTTCTAGGATGAGTTTAACGACTAAATTACCTTCCGACCAAAATTAACCGTGTTCTCAACTCACAATTGGTAAATTATCCAATTGCATTTCGCTTCCCGAGAAGAATGTACAGATGATGAGAAAATGTTTTTAAAAAGTATCTGGGATTATTTTCAATCACATTTTTTTGACTATGAATAATTCGTAATTTAATTTAATTTGGTGAGATTGTGATCAAACGCTTATTAAATTAAATGTAATAAAATATAATTTATAGTAATATTACTAATTAGCTGAGCCCGCGACTCCGTACGCGCGGAATTTGCATTGACGGAATTCTTTAAATTAACAGACAAACATGCATACAACATATTATACATTGAGACCATTACAATTCACTCAAATCTATCTCTACTCAAAGGTCTGTGTGGGGTTCGCTTTCCACAATATACTCATATCTTAAATATATTTTAGGCATATATTATATGCTATATATATATATATATACGAGTGACGCAAAATTTTATATACATATTTAATAATTTATATATGTGCATTTTTATTAGTCAATAATAAAATTATTGATATTGTAATATATTCCTGGCGTTT
>DWKC01000847.1:0-11337 GCA_018249195.1 Racta chiria
ACAAGTAGAAAACACATAGGTGGCGCTACTGGTAGATGAACTGAGTCAATACAATTACTGATTAATTTTTGCATACTGTAATAAAATAAACCAACAGTACGTATAGCAAATCATTTAATCATTATGTATAGTGTTTAGTTATATATATTATTGCTATTAATTATGACTACATTGCAGCCGAGCAAAGCTCGGGTTACCAGGTACTGCTACAGTATCTTAGACTCTCCTGGTTCAGATACTAATCAAATACGGGTACAACTGTACATCTGAATTTCGAGTAACATTAGTCGTCACCACGGGTTGGCTCGTTTCAAGTCTTACATAATATTTACAACCAGTTTAGTTGGGACTGTTTTCATCTAGGAAAACTTAAAATACACTATTAACATGTATACGTATATGTAAAATTAATTTAAATCGAGTGCATAAATACATACATTTTATTTTCGACATTGAATTTATATATGGTAACTTTCATCCTCTATTTTTACCTCTTCAACCCCTTTTTTCGCAATAAAGGCTATCCTATTTTTTTCTTAAGCTCCAGTGTATCTCTGTGCCAAATTTCTTCAAAATCGGTTCAGTAGTTTTAAGTTTAAGTTTAGGTGTGAAAGCGTAACAGACATATTTACTTTCGCATTTAAAATGACAACAACATTATTGAATTAATCTTTATATAATATTTCAGGACAAAATAAACCTTATGACAGCGTACAAAGTGGACAAGAGGACGCGTGCACTCAACTACAGTGACAGTTATGAGTTCCGGAGTGCCAACAAAATGTTTGTGGAACAAACATTGAACGTACGACAGTGTATGCTTGATTTAATGTCGGAAGAAATACAAACCATGGTAAGTACTTTAATATATTTTATTTTGCCATTGGTAACTACCCTCGTGCAGTGATGGCCTAATAGTTTGAACGTTGATCTCTTGAACGGGTCCAATTTCAAATCCTGCTGCGCGCCCACCTCTAATTTTCAAAATCATGTGCGTATCAGAAGTTGATTATCACTTGCTACGGTGAAGGAAAACATTGTGAGGAAACCTGCACTCCCGAGAGATTTCATAAAGTCCTCAACGGTGTTCGAAGTCTACCAATCCGCACTCAGCCAGCGTGGCGGACTATGGCCTGTACTCACATTGTGGGTGGAGAACCGCAGCCCAGTATTGGGACAGATAAGGATTGCAAAGAACAAGAAAAAAGAACTCCCTTCGCTTCGCTTTAAGTTTAAATTCTGTTAATCGTTTAACTGAAACCCCGTTCATTAAATTGACCTTTTTTATTTGTGAAACGATTTCATTATAATATTTTCTATCATTAAAATCTCGTCTTTAAATGACAAATCTTATTCAAACGATAAATATTAAATTGAGAACACAACATTAACGTAGACCTTCGTCTACGTTGGAACTTAGTAAGTAGTAAGTTAGTAAGTAGTAGTAACCTCCTCCTTTTTGGAAGTCTGTAAAAGAAACATTAAGTATCTAAATTTTAATCCAAGCTTACAATGCTTAATAATTTCATATATCAACATATGAAATATTTTCATATGAATGCTTTTGTTTTGTAGTATTTTAAAATGGTGTATATAATTACTATTGGTTTTCCGTATTCCATCAATGGCCCACTATACATATGTTCATGGCCTCATAACTGAAGAGACCTGGATCATACTCCACCACGCTGCTCCAATGCGGATCGGTTTATGGGTTAGTGGTAAATCCAAGTATCGGAAGTTTTATGCCACCCAAAGCCCTTCGATACTTCTAACGATAACAACCGGTGCCGACGGCTTTACGTGCCCTCCGAAACACGGAAGGGCTCTTGAAATTCTTGTCACTGGAGGTCGTCTATCTTCCTACCGAACACGCCAGCTGTTCCTTAACTTTTTTGATCATATTTTCCGTATTATTGTATCACAATTATCATCGTCATATATTATTGAAAACTTTTCAGAATTTCCACGACAATCCGGAACAGTCAAGAATCATGATCAATGACTGGGTGGCTCGTATCACCAAGAACCATATTAAAGACTTGATACCGACTGACGGAGTGTCCCAGGTCACTAAGTTGGTCCTGGCCAACGCTGCGTATTTCAAGGGGGTATGGGCCTCCAAGTTCCCCGCTGAGAACACCAACAAGCAGGTGTTCTTCGTGTCTGAGACCAGACAGACGCTGACCCAGTTCATGAGGCAAAAAGGATCATTCCAATACAGTAAATATCTTAAACTATAATTCGAGCAATTTTTTTTGTAATATCTTTGGACAACTCACAGACTGCCATCTGACCCCAAACTAAGCGTTAGCTTGTACTATGGTGATCAGACAACTGATAAACTTACATATAATTTTTTTAAACACATACATAGATAGATATTATTACACCCAGACACAGAGCAAACATTATTGTTCAACACAGAAAAGTTTGTCCTGGGTGTTGTGGAATCGAACTCACGACCTCCGGCTTAGCAGTCAGGTCACTAACAACTAGACCAACAGGTCAGTCTTGCAGGCAATTCTTGCATTATAACTGTACCTTGCTCAGGTTGGTAGCTGTGAGTAGAAGTCAAAATCAAAAAATCAGAGAGAAAAATAAAAAAATGACAATGATGTCAAAAATAACAACAAATTAGAACTGGTGATTATTCATTACAATTGCGATTAGGCATATCGTTAATTAAATCGATTTCAACATTATATAATACCTTTATTAACTATTTACATAGTTAATCGTACTTAATACATCAATCCATTTAAATACTTAAATCGTATTCGTAAGTTTCGTTAAAATAATTTTTTCTTTAAAAGATTATATTATTCCATGTGTTCATCACTATAAACAGTGAGACAAGGCATTAAGATACGGGCAGGTATTAACGGAAGCTCATGTAATAAGTCATTGTGAAGCTAAATGAGGATGGTCATCAACTACTGACGTGCGTTTTTGTTTGGTTTATTTTAGTGCATAGTCTATCGCAGAGATTTCTTCCAAGTATTTTGTATTCATTGCATATAAATCTTCTACGTTACCTACAATATCTTACACTGTTGTAAATTCATGTAAATCTGCTGCTTTCTGTACTACATCATAAAAGGGAATATCTTCCTTTTAATATTCAAATTTAAAAGTTACTAAACACTCATCGTTTATCATTTGAGTATCAAGCTTCACAAATTCAAAACTTTTCATTTACAATAAGCGAGATCCATTCAACTGAATGAGCCGTTTCGAGGACCCAAATTGCAATTTGATCGAGTGATTAATTTCTCGACATCATAAAGCAATCATCGTAAAGACTGATACGATTCTGCGTTAGTCGTGCTTCCAATCTCTAAATAATATCGGGATCCAAAATGCATTTCAAAGTTCGCGATCGAAAAGAAAACAACAAATTGGTCGGTAGGTGCTAAGTGGTCGAAAAAAGGAAAACTCGCTCAACATTGTCCATAATTAGCTCCGAATCATCTTTTTCTCTTTATCACTGTACGTTGTACAGTCAGAGACGTTTCACCACGTAACTGTCAGGCATGTTCGCGTAATTTCACACTTAGTTGGACGGAATTCGGTATGTAATCGCGTGCGGAGATTTGACAGTCCGTGTAACCGGAGTCGCGGTGTGTACGTGACAACACCAACTGATTAATTGCGTCGGGTGTAGCGAAGATAAATGGTTGGCCTTGCAAATGTACTTTTGAAACCCTTATTCCAAAGCACTAAGACCCATATTCCACCGGAGATAGGCTAGGTAATGTTAATATTAGTCATTTTATAAGTAACTTTCCTGTTGTCTTCATCCGTATGAATTACATGGAGTTCTTTCTCAGAGTCAATTCGAATTATCGCTTCCTCTTCTATAACATATTCTTCATCTTTATTAACACTTATAAAACGAGGTATAACAGTACCACCTCATACTTCACATAGTTTTTATACCTTATCTAAATGAGTATCTCGACTCGTGATGTCGTCGTTCCAATGTGGTACTCAATCATCTACAATAAATAATTAAACTCCGTGAACAATATAAGAATGTGATAATATTAAAATAGTAACCGTTATCTTTTAATATTTGTTTTTTGACTTTGTCGCGTTTTCCTTGATATGAAAAGCTTCACTTTTGTTAAAAGCGCAAACTACTTCCTACACACAATATTTAACAACATGTGTTGCTTGGAATAAGTTAAAAATACAGGAATGTTGTAAGTTCTAAATCGAAATCAAGTTACAGTTTTAAGATCATAGCCACATATTTCATGCTCAATTGAAAGATTGTTTTTGTTTTTAATACTAATATTGTTTGTTTCAAAACAAATGAATTATATAAATTTGCACGCCTAGTGGGTAGAATAAGAAAATTGTACATCTTATTCTATCAAAGATTATTCTGTTATTTTCTATAGGAGTATGGAAATTAACTATGATATAGGATTCGATTCGATTTAAAAAATACTGACATTGTAGTGTATTATTTTAAATTAAACTAAACGTTTCACCAATATTGGTAGAAGAAGTTCTAGACGTCCTCAGATATGCGGAGAGACTGTGCATTGGTCCTTTGAAAAAAGCCAAGAGACAGGCGCACCAAGTCTAAATCGCTATTACAATCACTACGAGAGATATATAGTAAACTTAATTTTATATACGCCTTTATTCATTTTATCATGTTTTGGAATAAAGAGATATCGTATATCCTACATTTGACTATGAGTCAGACCAATCAATTTTGTTTAATGTATATTAAATGGTATTTGTTGGCACCTATAAGCTAATAAGTTTTATGTAGCACGCAAACGAAATCCTAAATAATCAAAATAACTTTACAGGTATCCTTTTTGATATTCTCTACACCACCATCAAAAGACTCCCGATAAGACATGTCTCGGTAAAGTCTTAAAACGATATTGGCAGACTATTTAGGTCTAATAAACAAGGATCCAACATCATTGAAAACAAAAATAACATTTTCAATAAACTGGTATGAACAATAAATCGTGTACACTGCGGGCCATGATAACTGGCCGACTATCGAACATTTCAAAATATGACATAAAGAAGATAATGGCGAAACGCAGCCGGCTTCAAGATTGATACTAAAGTGCTTAAGTTGTTTATATTTAAATTTTCAACCAAGTTGACACAAGTTATTATCGGCTACCTCAGTATAGAGATAAGAGTGACCACTATGAGATTTATTACACACTCTCGTTAACACACAGTGTTTAAAACGTTTTTGTGAGTGTTACGCTGGCTGTCTCACACGTCTCAATTAGGAACTTTAATGCGGCTGCTAATATTTTTTTCGCCTGCGTCGCTTTGAAGATTAAAATCGCCGTTGACGACGGCGTGAATGAAGTTTTTAAAACACCACATCCTGCAATACCATACATCAGCGTGGGGCATGTCGTTAAAGCAAAGTAATAGCCTAATTCAGCCGCAAGACGCGTTAGTTTTTCTTTGCGATTAAACAGGCATAGTTAGAGCAGATATTTTAATAGGATCGTTAGTTCTATAAATTGCGCCTATAACGAATGTCACGCTGATAGAAAGCTATTCCAATACATGCCTTTATTGAGCGTTTTAAGAACATCGTGTTCCTTCATTGATTTTATCATTTAATGTATGTTTAATTAAAGTTGCGAGAGTAAGTTTCCTTGCCACTTCTATAAACTTTAAACAATAAATTAGTTAAGTAGGAAAAAAACACACTTGTACTTGTCCGCAAGTGTTCGCAGCGTCAAATTCAAGTTATTTAAATTCAAGGGATGCATTCAAGTAACTTCGCTCTGATCTAAATAAAGCTTACAGCTGCCTTGTTTACTCGATGCAAAAACGTATAAATAAATGATTTGTAACAAAAATAATAAAGATTCCTACTCAGTTCGGCTGTTGCTAAAGGACATTGTAATTCAGTCTGATTGGCACACAATAATGGAATCAAACATAAGCCATTTAAAAATTGTCCGCGTTAAAAGGAAAAAGGTAGGCGACAGTGGTATAAAGAGAAAATAAAACTGAACAGGGACAATACCAGGGCCCGATTCAGAAGGATTTGTAGTTCCATTAGTTGAACAGTTCAGAGATGAGACTGAACGATTTCAACCTGTACTACCTAGATAATAAAGATCAGAATAGAAAGCAATATTTAAAGGAATAATTAAAAAACGCAACGGAATTGTGACCTGCATTCCGAAGCTATCACTGCCTTTATAAATTGGTTTAAATTGGTGCTACCGTAATAAAATTTCTGAGAAAAGCTTTTCGGGTTAGAAGTTATTGCATCTTGCGTTGATCGAAGTAATAGTTATAAAGAAGGTTGATGTTAATTTTGTAACAACTTATGAACTATAACTTGCATTGATTTCTTGTAAACAAAACAACGATAAATCAATAAATATTAATTAACTTGAGACAACTCACACAGGGTCATCCGATCCTAAAGTAAGCGTTAGCTTGTACAACCCATAGACATACATATATATTTTAAATATATATTTAAAAATATATGATTTACACCCAGACACACATGACACACATTCTTGTTCTTCATAGAATAATTTGTTCTGGATGAGAATCGAACAAACGACCTCAGGCTTAGCAGTTCGGTTTACTAACCACTAGACCAACAGGCCAGTCATAAATATTACAAGAGGTAGAATAAAGTACACGAAATTTTAAATTGTGATTATTTTCAAAGTACTGTCAATAAACAAAATCACACAAGGTATTGCTATACGGTAACTCACGAATTGTATTTTGTACGCCTATATTTTCAGTTGCATGGATCGTAGTAACGGATCTACTAGTTAACGTACTAATTAGTTCCACTAATATATCGGGAAATTCATAATTATCGAGTGTAAAAGTAAAGTATGTTTATTCGACGACGACAAGAAGCAATTACAATGTCACAACAAACACAGAAGACCTAACTAAAGCAGGACAACAAGCAATAGTTGTCTCTTTCACGCATACTTAAAAGAAAGCTGTGATTAAGGAAATAACTAATTGATAAGAAGACAAGAACAACTCGGCTCTACTAGATTTTCTTTTAAGAGACCATAGACAGCTCCTCGCCGGAATGTGTGTGTTCGTTAGGCACTTAATAACACTTCCTGAAATTAAGGCACTTGTTAACTTTTTGCTGACGTTCAATCGGCATAGAAATTACCATAGAGTGAATTGTAAATAGAAGTGATTCTGTGTATTAGAAACTTTGTTAGCTAAAATGCAAACGTTGAACGTTTTGATGCTGAATACACTCACCTAAAAGTTCAACACAAAAATTGTAACTGCTCTAATGCCAGCGTGGATTGGTGGAGGAGCTAGTAGATTATCAGTGTGTCAGAGGTTTGTATGCCAACCGTAAGCCCCAGACACAAGGTTTAACTTATACTACGACTACATACTACGACTAATATTTAACATTAACATCTGGTACCGTCCGACGTGCCATTCGAACGCATTTTTGAATGTTTTGCCTCCTAACACACACCCACTTCTCACCCTTGCTGTTGCTCAACTTTGCCAATTAAGATCTACAAACACCGAGTTATAAGCACGTCCCACTGACTATCGATTGAACCATTTCTGTAAGATATTTTTTATCCTTCAGTTATGTAAGGTCATCAAAAAACAGTTTGGTCTAGTTTTATGTGAGCTTTTTACATTTATAAGACTTTTACATTTATTCTTACATTTATAAGTTCTTGTTGTTACTTGACCTACTTGATGCTACTCTAATCAAAATCATAATTGTTTATTTCGTTTAGGTCTTATCAATACACTTATGAACGACAAATATTTAGAGTCTACCACCGTTTCGGAGAGGTGATATAATAAGTAGGAGAAGAAACGGCGAAAGAATTAGCGGCTGAAGAACACACACTCATACCCTCACCCAAGGAATAGAATAATACAAACAACACACAAATTTTAAAATAATACGACCCGAGGATATTCATCCATCACATGCCTGCGCCAGCTGGGATTCGATCGGGGACAGATTCGCAGACAGTTCCCCAACTACAACGCTAACAGTAATGTGTGTTGCGTTAAAGATACCCGACACAATTGAGCTTTCAAATATCGAAACATCGATATCGATAAAGAATAACGAATGAATCCTTTCTGTTATTTTTTTATTCTGTGGTAATGAACCTGTATGAAACTGGTCTAGTTTTATGCGAGGTGTTACCATTGATGTCTTCTTCTTGCTAACCTGTTAACGACGTATAAAAAGAGAGACGTTCTTGTAGTTACGATTTACTGTATCTTATTCTAATCAGTAGCTGAACATTGTAAACAGATTCTTACACTCGTTTTAGGATTTACTGTTTTGTAAGTGGCATGGGTGGGCTAATTGTATGAGGCGTTTCACGTAGCTGACTACCGGAACCGATGGAGTTACGTCATCAAGCAGAAGGTGATCCGTGGTGGGAGTCACGACCCTCAGCAATGAGGATAAGGACGCGAGGAGTAAGTGGCATGAGTATAGTTGTAGGTGAATCGTTCATAACCCGGCGGGAAGCGTTCACAGACAGGCTTGTTCCGATCGCATGTGATTGAAAAAGTTAAGCATTAACGACTATGAGTGTAGCATCCAGCAGTTAATGGTTGCTTAAATCACTGCGTACAGAGTCCTAAGTATAGTATCAGTACGGCATGATGCAGTTAATTGTTACTTAAATCGCTACTTAGTACAGTAAGTTCATCCTAATATTAAAGACCTTAAATCGCTACTTAGTACAGTAAATCCATAAAAATACTGTAGGTATTAAAGATCGATTTAAGTAAACATTAACGACTCTAAGTGCGGCATTGTAAAGATAGCGGACATCAATAAAATTAAATTTAAAGCGACTATTATAAGAATCTCAGCTCATACAATGGCACCTCCATGTTGAAGGCTTATTATTGTGTATATTACAGAGATCCTCAGGAAAATATTAAAAATCCGATATAAATAAATGCTTACATTTACACAAAACTAGGGTTCCTTGTGCCGCGGGTGGATAAAACACAAATAATACACACGATAGAGCGAGAACAAATTTATTTTTTAATTTTTACCCGATTCGGATTCAAATCGGATGCTGATTCGGCCGGATGTTGAAGAAAATCCTTCTTGTGCAGACAGCGATCAGTTACTGATTTATTAAATTATGTATATACTAGTAACCTCCTACGGCTTCGCCTACATGGTGTGTCAAATTTCATTCAGATTCGTTCAGTAGTTTTTGTTTGAAACATCCATCCATCCTTACAAACTTTCGCATTCATAATATTAGTAGGACTTGTAGAGAGGATATAGTTAGGTTTCATCGAGATGCAATTCGAGAATCGCGATGAGAAAAATCGATTAATTGTAATATTGTATACGGGACTCGCAATCCTGCGCTCGCCATGTCTGGTTTTTAATTGACAATACACCTTTCCTGACCTTTCCTATCCTCTTTTTGTGCCTTGATTGTACTTCACTTCTTTTTTTAACAATTATTTTTCAGGCCAGCTTTATTTAAATAAGGAGTATTAAAGGTATTGTTTAAAGAAAGGAAGTTACGAGACGGGGTTTGTAGCTCGCTTGTTTTGTTTGCATGCCTATTTGCGCTCGACAATGAGCTTGTGAATCGTTCTTTGCATATTACACCGACTCGTCGCTAACACTCCGACTCGACGTTATAGAAGCAATGAAATGTATACACAATCATACCCTACAATATGATTCTTGTTTCACAGTTGGTGTGAACAATATTAATGACATATTACTAACCTAATGTAATCCTCACAGGATCTGTTATGTTTATAAGTATTTATAAACTCATGAAAGGTATACAAGCAGTGACAGAGCGATTTGAACGTTGGTCTCTCGAACGGGATGGCTTGAATTCGATTTCTTTTAAAGTTTAATTAAATAAATAATTATCACTTGCTTCGGTGAAGAATCATATTTGATAAATTTGGATACGTCACCACAAAGTTCTCAAAGGTGTCTCCTACTTGGCCAGCGTGGTGGACTGTCCGTATTCCACATTTTCAGAGTAGACTCAAGCAAATTAGGCTGTCAGTGGGTTGCAGTGAGTGAAAGAGAAAGTGACGAAACGTGACGAAATGAGAATAAGTGTCTAGAGGGAGACTGGCCTGTTGGTCTAGTGGGTAGTGAATCTGACTGCTAAGCCGGAGGTCGTGGGTACGATTTCCACCTAGGATAAACTTTTCTCTGATTAGCTAGAATGTTTGTTCCGTGTGTCTGGGTGTAATCATATCTATTTAAGGATGTATTTAAATATATATGTATATATTTGTTATGTATATATATGCATATATATATACATATATGCATATTTGTCAGTTATGTGATCACTATATTAGAAGCTCATGCTTAGTTTGGCGTGAGTTGTCCAAAGATTTATTTATTTATGTAAAGTATGGGTTAGTAATGAATTTTCTGAAAAGTCTGCCATGTAATTGATATCACAATTTCATTATAATGTATAACGAAACAAAATAACATACAAAGGCATTATTTTCTCACGAGTTACTCGAGCGGAATGTTTTGTATTGAAATCCGTATTAAAGGATTCTCTTACCAAACCCACACGGTTCAAGTGACTTATTTAATGATTCGATTGCAGATTGTAATATATCCGATGCAAGTACCCGAAGGTATCCGTACGACCAAACACGTCGTCGACACATCGTATCGTGTTAAATGTGTGTAAATTGCAGGAGAGCATTTGAAAGTCGCGGCGTGTGGTTAGAGTTTTCCAAATTCAAATTCATAATTTAAATCATCATACTAACATCGAGCTCACTTAAAGAAAGTAAGAAAATATTATAAGAAATTTAAGTCGAAATTGTTATAATTTGATTAATATGCAATACGATACATTTAAATTTGGTTACTGATTTTAAAATCTGTAACATATATGTATAACAAAAAATTTAGAAATAAAAAGATATGAGAATTATATAAATTTATATATAAATAATACTAATTTCCTGAAAAAAAAAGAAAAAGTGTAAATGTCACTTTTTTTTCCTATCCTCTTCAATTATAACTCTAATTTTCGGACTTATTTCGTATCATGTTAATCGGTACAGCACAATCTTATAAAACTATTGTATGTAACATATATAACATATACATATATAACATTTAAGCTACAATTATTTAATGTCTTTGATTTGAATGAAAAATATATTTTTTTAATTAATTTTGATTAAATTTATTTTAATTGTATTAAAATACTCCTAAAAACATGACAAAAATATTTAAAAAGATTTCAGTCCACCCTTATATTAGGTACAATTTTATGTGTGAAACTCTCC
>DWKC01000848.1:0-11335 GCA_018249195.1 Racta chiria
CTCAATATAGTGTAGGAGAATATAATACTAAAATAAAAATAACATGTGGATGTATTATTATAAGCATGAAGCCGATACTACGTTTGTGGATAGTATTTTTCTTAATTGGTTGATAATTATGAGCTGGAATTGCAGACTTTGCACAGATACTTGCGTCACCAGCATTTGTGGCACTAAGCTTTCTGGTTTATATAACAATTGCGCCTGTGTCTAAAATACCTTTATCGATCGAAAAGAAAATTTTCACAAAATATGCATTTTTGTTATGATACATGAAGTAAAATTTTACCATTCACTACACTGACTCTGTATTTTATATATTCTGTAATTTATTGTTTACTACATACTAACTTACGCTCGTATTACGTTCGCGAATTCGGCTGCGTTGTGTGTTGATAAAAAGTAGCCTATGTATGTATTATCACAGACTATCATCTACCTTTGTGCCAAATTTCATTTAGAGTTGTTCAGTAGTTTTTGAGTGAAAGAGAAACAAACATCTTTCTATCTATCCTCATAACGTTTTTGCATTTGTAATATTAGTACACATTATTCTTTCTCCAAGTAGTACGTCAATAATCGTACACGACGACGAGCTGCTGACAAAACCACACTAGATTTATAGTCATGACGCAGTTTACTTTTAAAAGAGGGTATATTAGCCGAGAGCCCGTGTGACTCGTACCATGGTTAGTTAATTAATTTTGACACTATTAATCACCGTTAATAATAAAAACAGCTAATAGTAACAACCTAATAAACAACCGTTAATTAATAATAATCCCCTTTGTTAATTTCATTATCTATCCAATAAATTACATTATGCTAGACTTGCGGTATCTAATGAAAATATAAATTACACTACTACACAAATTGTCATGGAATAATTATATTCTACAAATAAGTAATAAATGATATTGTATGTTATATAAAATAGGTTACAAACTCAATTGTAAAACTCATAAAGGGCCAAGAGCTTTGCATAGGAAATTTTACAACCTCTGGTTAGGTACTCATGGAATTATTTGATTCACCATTTTATTCTTACTATGTATTTGTAATTCTTTGATACTAAATAAATTTGCGCTTGTCCTTGATCCCACCTGATGGTAAATTGCAATGCGGTCTTATATAGTATTATAGATTTTCAATTACAATCAATCCAATCATTTATATATTATATCAAATCTCAACTAGTTTTTGTACTTTGAATTTCTAAATTCCGACCATTAGGGGCACTCAAGCAACGAGGTGGCACTATTTTTGGATAGCATGTGAAGAAAGTATACAAGAAGTATACATGAAATGCCTGAAAAAGTATTAACAACGTTTTCGTGCAGATAAGACTTATAAACGTGAACAATTGTAATGCTTCTAGCAGCAAAGCAACAGGGCAGATATTAGTAATATTCGTATTTGAAAACTAAGCTAATATAAAACTTTTAAAGTTAATATTATTATTATGAAATTATAATATAGGTTACATAAATATTTAGACATACAATAATAATGTATTAAATTCAGTTTTCAATCCCTTTGGGTTTGTTATTTTTGTTTTGATAAGTTTGCACAAATACTTTTTGTTATAAATGCACTAAAGATATATTTATAACTAATAGAACAAGGAAAACCAAATTTTATGGGTGGGTTAGCTTATCAGTACATTAAAAAGGTTTTTACTAAATTATAATTCCAGTAATTTTAAAATGTAATTTTCAAATGTCATATAATACACTAAAGTCGCGTTAGTCAATAGTATGTGATTACATGCCATTTTCTTAATATTTACTTGTTACAAATACAAAGCTCCTGCTCCATTGCGAGTAAAAGTGACACTAGCAGAAGCATTTAAGATTATAACTTACGTCATCACTGTCATATTCTTCAATCTTGGCTGTCAAGTTGACACCTTGTGCTGCACTGTTCTTAGAGGCCATACGTGCCAAGTTTTCTAGGTATTCATTATTCATATCCTCTATGTCATCTTCATCGCTCGAAAGAACTTCTGTTGATAAATTATTATTTATCAATAATATATTTATTATTGCCGAATTGTTTCCATCCAATGAGTTTTTAAATATTTGAATATTTGTTAGTGTCAAAACCTTACCTTTATCATCATCATCTTCTTCTTCTTCCGAAGAAGAATCATCATCACCTTCTGCCCTACATTCATAAGCGCGCTTAAGGCCTTCAAACAAGACCAGACAAGATGGCATAATCTTGGAAAGTACTTCATCAAGGTTTGGTCTCTGCGGGCCCATTTCAAGAAGCGTGCAAATTCCCAGTACACACAATTTTCTATCATGAAGCCTAAAATTTATTTATACAAATATAAATACCACACAATAAAAGTTGTCCACACACTTCAAGCTATATGTATAACTAGTTTCTTGTCAAACTTGTACATACTTGATATAAAAAGAATGATTAGCCCATAATGGCCATAATCAGAGTGACTACTAAAAATCGTACTAACAATAAGGGGTCTTCTTCCACAACGGATATGATAATAACATATAATAGGACTACAATCTTACCCCATGAAGCAATCAATATCATGGATCCACTGTTTTATAAAGTGTTGGGTGATCGAAGCATTCGGGACTGACTCCTGCAACTTGTTGAGGATTGTGAAAAGTAGGTGCGGGTTGAAGTATAGGACAGCAATGAGCACCTGAAATTATCTTTGAGTTGAGTTAAGGTTTCAGTATTACAGCTGAAGTGTATATACTAGACAAATAATATTAGACATGCATGATATACACTTATATACTAACATTCCCTGTGTCGCAGATGGCATGGCATGGCCTGGAGATCAAATATTTGTCTGCTACATAATTACATCACACATATATTTATCTGACCCAGTGAGGAATTTAACCAGGGAGCCCATACTTAGGCGCTACCAACTACAAGCTCCAAGCTACAATTGTTTTTTAATTTTAAACCTTCATTATCGTTTTGAATTACCTGTAGTAACATGGTTCTAAGTTCGGAAGTCTTCACTTTCCTAGTAAGCCGGTTGAGAACTAGTTCAACAAAGGATGGTAGGCAGTTGTCGATTTTGCCAGAGCATTGCAAAACCATCACTTCCAGAAGTTTGGCAGCGTGGATCTCGGCTTCATCTTCCGCATCACAGTTTAGAACCTAAATAGAGATAGTATTATAATTAAATATTTGTTGTTGTTTGCTAATGATTTTTTTATAGATCATAATCGTATTCGGCTCAAAGTTCCTATGATTGCTACACATAACTTATTGTGAGGTTATCAGATCTCTCTTCTAATTGTAAAGTTACGTATTTGAACAAAAGTGACTTTATTCTTACAGGGATTCCAAAATGATTTATAAAGTACAATAATATTTTCCTATGCATATGCTTACATTGCAAATTCGCGTGGCTACAAGTGAGATAAAGCAGCAGAAACAATAGCAATACACAATACATATTAAGATATAATAATCATAGAACGAAAGAGTTAAAATCAGATTTAGATTAGCTTTATTTTGCTGAATAACTTAAATGGAACTGAAAAAAAACTACAATAGAATAACACAGAAGTAAATGAGTGCATATATATGAATTTTAAATTGTCTGCTTTGCATGTAAATCGCATTTAGTCAAATAGAAATCACCTCATAAATAGCTAAGTTCATATCTTTGCAGAAGAAAACAGTGTCTATGGTATCTCTTGGAATCTTGGAAGAATTATTTATAACTATTCTGTGATGACTATCTAGGACGAAGGACGGACAGCGAAATTTTCGTAATACGGAAGGAAAATTAAAATGATTACAATCAAAGGGACATTGCATATCAAATTTCAGCACATAACTTGTAGACTCATGTCATCAGATCTTTCATTGCGAAAATTTAATGTTCAACTCAAATCTAAAGGGTATCAAATAAAATGATTTTAATGCTACAAAGAACCTACCATATATATATACATATAATCTTGTAATGTATTTCTTTACATACGCTCAGCAGATACAGTTGCTTTGGCGAATGATGATTTTGCATTGTTGTAATACAAGAAATAATATGAATAACATTTATCTAAAACACCAAACAGTGTAAGCATTAAATACGAAAGCAATTTTTTTATACTTTTCTATCAATGGCACAATAAAAGATAAAAACCAAAATATGATTCCATTAAAGTGTAGGTACATCTTGTGCGTGTGTATCTGAGACATGTTGGTATAAATGTTATTCATACTCATATATGGGCAATCACAGATAACACACGACATAGTCTAAAAATTATTGATACTACTAAGATAATTAAACTGATTTTTTTAGTGTTGTCTACACCTTTGTAGACAACCAAATTAAGTTAATAAATGCCAACAGCTTTCAAACTAAACAACAATTTAAGATTTAAGAAGGTTTACAGGTACATTGACCTCCTTGTGTTGTCAGTTAGCTGTTTAGGAAAGAGGCAGACTCCATGTATGAATTGATGAATAACATGCATCACAAACTACGACATTTCGTTAATATAAACTTTATATTTGCCTTAATATTCACCAGACAGGAAACACAATTATTCAGTTCATGAATTTAACAAGGTTTACTAACCAATCAGTTCACAAACATTTCTGTTGTGATATATGTGTCAATTTTTACATTTATTTACTATCAACAATACATTATGAGCGTATTCTATATTTCGCCAACTACCTAATTCAAGAGGAGTATTTTATAAAAATTATAATGTTTCGTATGTTGTTAATAGTTCAGTATGCTGTTAGTAATTTATAAAAATTAAAATGTTTACTTACCACTTTGATCATATTAAATATAGCCAGAATGTGGTTTTCATTAGAGAGGAAAGCATTAGTGTCCACTGTGACGTAATTGTGAAGAACAGGCATAATATCAGTGAAGTAATCGTAGCCGTCTTTCTCAAAGACTTTGTATATTAATTCCAATACTTTCCACATGTCTTCAGAAATGGATTTTGCAGTCAAATTATACAAGAGGCCTAGAGCCTCCTCATAATATTCTGGAATTAAAAAATATTGTTATATGTATCATTACTGTTAGTAATTTCAAATATAATATGAACTTTATAGTAAACTAACCAAGGATATTGTGATGCAAAATGTGTCCAACAACACGAAGTACGGTTTTCTCCATCTGTGCCATAATCTCTGGATTATTTTCCATGACATTCAGCACTGTATCCATAGTATTCAGCAATCCCATAGCTGTTATGGCTTT
Organism: Racta chiria; assembly: GCA_018249195.1. NCBI lineage: Eukaryota > Metazoa > Arthropoda > Insecta > Lepidoptera > Hesperiidae > Racta > Racta chiria. The sequence continues at coordinate 5,234 of DWKC01000848.1, forward strand.
CTCATCTGAACCGGAATCTGTTTCTACCACTTTACTGAATGTAGTGGCTAAATGTTCAATTATCTCAAATGCCATTGATATCAACTGCTCCGTGTACAATGGAACAATCTTTTGAAGCACATTAGCCACATTGTCATTCTCTGTTTCCCTTATAACTTTAAGTAATTCACTAGTCACTGTTTTCACTTGAGGTTCAAGCAAAGAATGGGTCTTTTCTTGTGATGACAGGAGTGTTTGTAGGGCTATTGCAGCCTCAACCTTAACAGGTAAGTCTGAATCGCTTAGCAGAGCATTAATAGTTAAGTGTACGCATTCAACTAATAAAGCCTCATTTTTGAATCGGACTGTAGCAAAACTGTGAAGAACCCAACAGGCTCTAGCTCTCATATAACCATAATGACTGCGGTATTCTGGCAAAACATACTGGCTGATAAGAGTCTCGACTTGCCCCTTGTACACTTTTTTCTTTAACAGTAGGTCATTAAGAGTTCCCATCATGTGCAGAGCACCATCTCTTTGACGAGGGCCACTATCATGGGCTTGTCCTGTCAGCACTTGCATGCAAAAATGCATTGTACGTTCCAACATCTCCTTTCTTTTTCGACAACAAGATATTAATAATGTCTGGGCTGCAGTAACTGGAGAAACAAAATCTTCGCATATTTCTAAACAAAACATTTTTTTTTGCATTGTACTAATAATAATCAAATAATAAATAATATATAATGATAAATAATACACCAGAATAAATATTGTATTAGGTGAGTATTATTCTAAATTGTCATTTTATAAATAAAAAATGTCTCAGTACTCCAGCAGATTAAACTCTTACCAAATTTTATGCGAATATACTCATGAGGGTCTGTAAACCACAATTCTTCATCAGCATCCGAGTAAGACATCAGTGGGAAAAGAACATCTTGGATGATTGCAAACATATGTGGTTTGAGAAGTTTCCACGAATGGGCGTGGCTGACACTAAAAAACAAATGTAATTCTTTTTTTATTACTCATTATGATATTATTAAATCACAATAGGTGATTATGAATAAAATTAGAAGATTATTGATAGTTGGTTTATAAATTACTCACCACTGGTCAATGTAGCTAAGACTTTGTTGTAAGACTCGGGGTGACACATACATTTTGTTTCTGTATTGGTCCAAAACACGAAGCAGCACTTCTAGGATACCTCCAGTGAATGTTGCCAGGTACCATTCGGCAAACTGTACATATTCTTCACGAGTATTTACAGGACTTCCATATCTACAATATACATACATATTATATATTTTCAATTGAAATGTAATATATAATATAATTTTAAAGTAATGTTGTTAATTTAGTGCAACAAATAAACAGAGCTAGTTATAAATTAAAAAAGATATTTAAAATTAAATAATTCAAATCTCAGGCCAGCAACTTCACTGTAGCTTTGTATTTTTAGCAATAAAGCACACTTTATATCATCCTTAAATAAACATTTAACTGATCACCTATAACAGCCACAATTTCTATAAAACACACCTTTCAAACAGTCTGTACAAAGTATGCACTGCCCATTTTTTGCACTTCCACCATGGCAATTCCATACGCTCATCTTCATCCACTTGCAGGGTATGTTCTGGGACGGGAGTTTCCATTACAACCCGAAGAACTTCCATCCATTTCGTGAAAACATCTTTAGTAATCAGGTCCATTGGTAATATGTACTAGAACATTACTTATTATATACTAATGGCAACATCATTATACATAGTAGAAGTAAACCTCACATACTATAGGAGAATGAACATGTGTATAAAACTCAAAAAACAAGACAAAATAACTTATCTATAGTAACATATTTTTGAAGACATCAAGTGTATACCTAATAAGGTTCTAAGAATAAGCCAAAAAATGTAAAAACATTTTCTGTATGAGGTAATGTAATTTCTAAATATTACGAGCTCTAGTTTAGGAAATGAAGGAAATATAACATAATTAATGATTTTAAATAATTTTTGACACTTTTAGTAAACAACAAATAAAGATTTCTTTAACAACAAAAACGAAAACTTTGCATCATATAGAATTGAAAGTGGCAAGTGATCACAATCAAATATCCATTTTAAATTATTTTTTTCATTACAAATGGACTAATTCACTTAACATGACAACAATATATTTTTTATGCTTAATAACAATAAATAAGAAAAAGAAGAACTAATGTTTTAGTCCTATTAACCAAAGGGTTACAAACAATCAAAAATTGGAATTAGGAGGGACCTCCCACTCACTTCTCATCCCTTCTCCTACTACCTGCCTCCTCCATATGCAAGTATTGGATATCTACAGCTTATCCACTGTTTGATTTAGTATTTGAACAGACAATGACAAATCATATTTGTATACTTACTTTTATAAGACCAAAGAAGCATTTCAGTATTTGTTTCTGTATCAACACAGACTCAATGGACTGATCAGCTTGAAGGCTCACAATCAAATTGTACATCATGGGTAAAAGCAGATTCATGGCTTCTATAAGCGGTGCTCTTTTCTCACCAACATTATATTCATAGCATTTTATCAGCTGATATAAACAAAGAAGAGCACCCATCCAGCAACTTGGTTCTGGGCTTTGTAAATAAATATGAATTTTATCCACAACTTGGGTCCAGCAAGCAGGGAAATCATTTTTAATAATGGCTTTTAGACAGACGCAAAGCTGAACTCTGATTATTTCCGGTGCTTGGACAATAGCCTCAACAATGATGTCTCTAATCATAGCACGGTCCTGCTCATGGACACTGAATGGTATGGGCTCTCCATCCTCTGCCTCCTTCTCTTTCCATCCAGTAGTAATCAAATTCTTTAAATACACAACTCCAGCTTGACGTATTGGTATAGATACATTATTTGACATAACCACTTGAAGAAGGGAAGGTGCAAAACCAATGATCTTGTGTATCTAAAACAAAATTAATATAATATTGTATTCAATAGAATAATTATGTATATAGTGAATTATCTCTTGCTTGTTTACCTACCAGCTAAGTGAATTAGAAATAATATGGACAAATCTTTGGGAAAACAGATTTAAAATGTTACAAATATTATCTATAAACAAAAATCTATTATGTTATTATATTTAGTTTTAGGTCATCACTGAATTCCAATTTTGTTTGTGTTGTTTTTGTTAGTCATTTATTAATGCTTATCCAAATTATTCTTAGTTCTGATCTTGAGTATTAAGTTGTCCAAGACTCATATCTGATATATCGAAATATTGTGTTTCTGATAGATACAAAACTATCCTCATCACATATTTATATGTATGTATTTGTTTATTTAAACCACCACCTATTTGATGTGCAATATTTTATTGATACATCAAAGAACCAATACTCATGTTACGGATTTTCTACAACATTGTCGAAAATCTAAGCCTGATTTCTCTACCATTGCTTATTAAAAACGGTGTTGTTGGAATATGCAGATATTCTTTTATGTTTATGCAACTATCTACTCATGGTTAGAAAAAATATTTTGTTTCAAGTAGGTCTTTACGGCGGTAAGAAGACGTACGAAATTCCCCGTATACCTCAATTTGAATGTGAAGACTTAGTAAAAGGAAATAATTAATTAACATTTCTTAAAAAAACATCAATGGGAAGTCAAACCAGCGCGACATGACGTTATACGAGTCATTGAAGAAGGTCTTCACGTAGAAATAAATACATTCAGTTCGACGTTCAGTTAAATTTGGTCGCGTTGCAAATTTCTCGAGCATGTGGGTGACATATTCGACTTACTTGAGATAGTTGTTCCTCTGCCTGCTGCCTTTGATTAGGATCAATAGTCGCACGTAATATTTCCGTTAATTTTCTGGTATCCATATTGCTTATTTTATGATAATTAATCACAAAAATAATTTTTATCGAGGGGCATGAGCCGCCTCCGCCGGGTGTGGAAGTAAAAAGACAAAAGACAAATTGTCTATGGTAATCGATCACGTGACACCTCTCGCCTGGGATGCTTTCATTGGTCAAGCATTTGCTGCCGGTATAGAAAAATTCAGACAAATTGTCAGGAGTATTGCAACAATAATGGCTATTGTTAGCATAATAAAATTCGTATCTTTTAATATTATTGTCACAGGAGTGGGTACGGGATGGGAATAAGGCCGGTTTCAGTGGATGTTGTTTTATATATTCTATAAGGTAACTACTGGCACTGAACTAGAATGAGATGGGTAACGGCACTGTATTCGCGGCACGACACTGTACGCTAACGGTACTGTTCACTAACATCACAATTCCCTTCATTACTCTCCTTTATCATTTCTTCTTTGATCAATATTATTCGATTGAATAGTATAGATTTTCCTAGAAAATATCACTAATCACTGGCAATTTAAAAACAACTTTATCGCGAAGTGACTAAGAAATTTTTGAACGTACATTATTATCTTGTGCCGAATTTTCAGTTTTGAATTTGAATAATTTTAAAATAAATATAATACTGCATTATCATTGTATTAAACACCCCCGTTAGACAAATTATTTGTTTTGCTAATATTTATATATTGAAAATCGACGCTATAGGTAATGCATATTTACGTAGTTTTACGAAAATTTTACTTCATGCAATCGAAAACCGACGTGTCATTTAGGCACTGAGCTGTGAAACATAAGTGATGCGAGTAACTGTTACTATAGCTGGTCGCCGAGCCTCGCACACATGGTATATCATCTTATCTCTGTGATCCATGATAAAATCAGTTGGTAAGGTTGCCACATTCTAGGTAAATTGGATTTATTAATTACAATCCACGGTAAGTCTGGAATTTGCTGGTTTTGGCTGTCTAAATTATGGCAGTAGAGTAGGGCTTAGAAAATATAGTAGTCGTAAAAACATTGTTGTTAAATGTATATGGTATTTGTGGTATTAAATAAAATATCAGATATAAATTATTCAAAACATGGTTTAAAATATAAACTAACCTATTCCATTTATTTATTTAGTTATTAATTTTATTATTATTTAATTCGCGCTATAACAAATGAAAAGTTGATTACAATTTTTTTAATATAATTATAACAAACATCTTTCTATTCAAGTATTCACCAACAGTTATTTGTTTTCCTAACTCTTACAATAAAATTAACTCACAGTTACAAAGCGTAAAGTTTTTATAAAGTTACTCTGTTCAGCTGTATTAGTCACAGTTCTCTACAGTACTCTAGATTCTGCTAGAGCTAATGTAGAGACGCAGAGCTCTTCTAATCCCATTCCAGTAATCCGTACATTTGCGGTAAAACTAGTTTCTTGCTCTGAATGACAGTTTTTATATCTTTTAGCTGGTGTCAGCAACTTATTTCTATAATATTCACTGCTCTTGCATCGCTTTGGTATAGCTGAGGGCTGGGTCTTTGAAATATACAGTCTCTATTTTATTTGGGTAATAACTTATATAAACCAAAGTCTACATATTAAACTAAGATTATCGCAATACATTCGTGAAAACCACATTCAAATCAGATCACCCGTTTTATTGATTAGCGTGCACATACCTGTTGGTAAGTGATCACTGCTATTTACATTAACGACGCCAGATCGAGGTGTCTAACACGTTGCCTGCCTAGAAAAATTAATAGGTACCCGCACGCTTATGCAAGACAAAGAAAGAAGGGAAGCAATACATCGCTGAAGCTACTGAAAACAATAACGGGAGCTAGCCAGATGAGCGTCACAAAAAGAGTCTTTCGCGTAGCCCTACCACCAAACGGCTAAATTATACCGCCGCTTAGGACACCCTGATCCGCCAGCATGGGATTGGGTTTGATATTCTAGATTGCCCCAAAACAGTACATAAAACAGTATTTAAAAAATAATAATTTTTTACATTAAAATACTTCCAAAAACATATCATTGTTTTCCTTTTACAAAAGATTTTTCAATTTAATGTCGTAAGCTCTTGAAAATACAGTTGAAAGTGTACTATGCGAATAGAGATGAACTAATCCCTACCATTTTATGTCATGCTGGTTTTAGTACGAACTCAGCTTTACGAACCGTGATATTCCACTAGATTGAGACAAGGATTTCAGTGTTAGTGAC
>DWKC01000849.1:0-11327 GCA_018249195.1 Racta chiria
CATAAAAAATATTTTTCAATGTCTGTTTCTATTTGTTACTGCTAACATCTGAGAAGGCTTAACCAATTTCAGTGCGGTTTTCACGGATGTATTTTAACAAGTGTTCGTTTTATTTAAAATCATTAAAAAAAACATTACTTACCTTGGTTTAAGACCCCCATGTAAGAACAAATAATTGAATTGTTGTAATGAATGTTCATTATCACTTGCTACGGTGAAGGAAAACATCGTAAGGAAACCTCCACTCCCAAGAGTTCTGCATAAAGTCCTTGGAGGCGTGTGAAGTGTCAATCCGTTCTTGGCCTGCGTGGAGTACTATGGCCTGTACCTCTCAACCTCTCACAGCACAGCACAGAAGAATGAAGATTGCCAGCGTTGCTACATTGACATTCTGTTTTTAGGTACGATTTCTATTTGGTGTCACAAAACGTTCGCGAGGGGACTATTGCACCGACATCGTACAACATTATCGATGACTCTTCAGGATTGGACCCCGATCGTGTGAGTGTATTACTATATAATATACTCTTGTATATTGAATTTGTAACGTGTGTGAGTGTTCACAGTTATACTACACTAGTGGTCAGGATCACCGGTACGATCTCGACCATGTGGGTCCCTCTTAAGGTCTACCCGCGCGCGCAACCTTAAGCTTTTATCATTGACGGCTGACACCCCCATGATCATCGCGAAGAACTCGTTCATGGATGACGAAGGATAGGTGGAAGCCTAACCTAAACCAACTTTTAACAACACATTTAAACACATCTATCTCTCTTTCACGTAATCTACTTTGAAATTGCAATCATCAAAATATTGTATTTTGTTTTAGATCCAGCGGCTGACATATAAGCTGACTCACATGTACTTCAACTGCTCCTCTCAAGTGCGGGTGCCTTCTGTCTGTCAGTACGCACACAAACTAGCATTTTTAGCCGGAAACAGTCTACACAACTCCCCTAATGCTGCGATGAGTGAAACTTTATATTTCCTATAACTTTGTTTTATTGCATTTACGTACAACCGTAAAAACCTCGTATAATTTTTAAGTGGTTTTTATAATATATTTTTTTATTACTACGGTTTTTTGATTCTTAAAAATAGTTTTCGTTAAATTTTTGTACTTTGAAATTGGACTAAGACTTGAGTATGGTAACGATTCTGTTATAAAAACAAGATTATTTAGAATAGTATTTTTTTGTTAGGATAAAAACTTACCACCGTAAAAGATGCTTTTGTTTATTATAAGAATATTGTTATGTCTATTTTTCTTGTGATAAATAAGATTTTGGATCTGATGCAGATATTGTGCTACAGATTACATTTGATTATATTTGTTTGATTTCTATATTGGATAAAGAATTTATTGGTGTAATCGGAGAACTTAAATGCATCATTGTGATTCCTTAACATTGCGACAAAATTAATGCACACCTGAAACTGCAATATTTATAATTAAAACATTTCACAAGAAAACTAAAGTTGACGTTTCTCCGATGTGCCAATAAAAACTTGAGAGAATTTATGTGAAACCGTCTCGAAGTTTTTTCTATTCCGTAGGAAATAAGAACAATTTTTTGTATTGAGTTACATTTTAATGTTATTTTGAGACTAAGTTCGTATGACCGCCGGTTAGTGAGACTAAATGCTTCTATTGTTTGTATACGAATTATACGTTAGGAATAATGTTGTACCGTGCGGTCAAGTCAAGTCAGTGGCTCATAAGAAATTAGTCGATAAAATAAAATTTTGTTTATTAATAAAACGTTTAGAAAACATTTTTTTTCTTAATACCTACCCCAATCCTCTGTAAACAAAGTTGAATATAAAAAACTTAAGCAGCCCATAAGAAAGAGCACATCAACTAGCTATATAGAATTTCTCGAAACGAAAGAACATTTCGATTGATTTACCAAAAATAGATCGAATTCGTTTTACCCGTTGAGAGCTACGATGCTACAGCCTTGTATATTCCTGTTCTTGTCTAAAGTTTAAATTTACCTAATCAGCATAAATCATTGTTGATTTTAAAACTTATTCTTCTACATTCATTCATTTAATTTTATAGTTTACAAAAATGCCAGTCCGTTAATGAGTTGTATAAATTTTATATTTGTGCAATTGATATGAAATAAATATTTGTTCTAGCGTTTTAGAAATCCCGACCAGTGCGGGGATGAAAGTAGAATAGAATAGAATAATTAGTTTTGACAGTTTCACAGTATTACGTAAAGCAGTACAATATCTAAAAGAAAGTTAGTGGGTAAGTAAGTATTGAGACAAACGGAAAAAGGTGACCACTCCATCGTCATCAGTCAAATGACCACTGGTGCATTCGGTGTTACATAGAAAATATAAAAGTCATTTACTAAAATTTTGTCTAGCGGGCATTACTAATTAAAAGAGCATTACAAATGCCAATAGTGCGACGTGCCTGCAAAGCAATGTTACTTGAAAATCGTTTTAAGTTCACCCTTCATGAAATGAACGTAAAATCGATTTTCTTGTTTACGCTTTCACATTGCGTAGCAACTGAATCTTAAGGTAGTTCATTTTCCGTGCAAGGAAATTCAGGAAGTATACACGGTAAACAAAAACATTAATTTATCTTAGAAGCTTAATTTCTACATACAGCATTAGAATGACAGAAGAAACAAACAAAGACGTCAAAGAAGACTGGAACATTTACGAAATACTACGGAAAAGTCCTACAAATGTAAGTTATTTTACAAGTTTTTAAATAACTTAGTTTATTGGTTTGCTTGAATACTGCAAGCAGAATTACTAGTATTTGTGAAACTCGTCTGGCTAGGTACCACCTTCTTGCTTTTGTCAAACGATTCGTAGTGTTCTGGCGGGGGATTAGAGAGCCAGTTGTCTTTTTCTCCCCTTCCTTCAGTCATCCTCCTTCCCGTTCTTCCGTCACGATTCCCGAAGCGATATGTTGGTCAGTTTGTGTCGTTATTGATTCTGATCGCTACAACAACAAAGTATGCTTTCCTATTTTTTTTATCTTCCCCGCGCGTTATGGGCGTTGTGGCTCTGTTACTTCCTTCCTGGCAGGCAACGCGTTACTGACCCCAGCCTGGTGTTGCTAATGCCCACGGCCAGCGGTGATCTCTTACAATAATTAGGTGTCTGTCTGATCCATCTCATATTCATGTTATAGTATCGATTAAAGATTTTTGTTTATATAAATTAAAAATGAGGTAGGTAAGTACATATTTTGTCGCAAACTAGTAATAGGCATATTATTTTTGATGTAGGTATTCCCGTTAATATAACTAACAATCTATGAGAGGAGCATATTGAAACGCCATTACATTTACGAAGTCCGTCCGGCTGAATGATATTTTTAAGGGTCTACCGGTCTCTCGTCAAACGGGGATGATATTTTTCTCGCATATCCAATGGTGTAGGGATCGATTGAAAAATTATTATGAACTAGCTGACCCGGCAGATGTTGTCCTGCAATGTATTAAGTCATATTGTAACCTATGGAAATGCTCATTGCATTCTATGCCTTTTGGTATGAGGGCTATTATAGTTTGGCTGATCAGATACGCATGTTTACTCACTTTTAAACCTAACTAAAGCTATCCTGAACACACCAAAAAAAGTATTGTTTAGATCGGTCCAGCCGTTCTCTAGTTTTGATATATGTAGATTTGCAAAAACTTATATATATTTCGATTCTGGAACCCCTTTGCGCAACTGCGCACTGAAAACTTTAAACCTAAACTAATGATTGTATTGTAAATCTTGTATCTGTTGATATTTCACGAAAGGTAGGTTAACACAATTAAAAGAAAATCTATCACAAATAGTTATACCTTCCTTTAAGTTCCTTTAATCAAGTATGTGCACAGAATATCTCAAAGATACTTTTATCCAGGGAAATTGAATAATAATTAGGTACTAACTAACTGCTAGAACTTAATGCGAAATTATGTAAATTTGTACCGAAGCGATGCGGGCGCGGGATTTTAGTCACAAGTAAACGTATACCTATCAACATATTATTCTGATTCATCAATTCAGAAGCAGATTTCTGGGGTAGGTTCATGTTGAAAACGTGTAGAGATTATATAGGTATTAAGTACTAAGGCCCCTTCAAAATATCCTGGGTTCACTGTACAGTGCTCTTACTGGGGAGAAATTAGTTACGTTGTACCTGATTATACACAGCCGCAGTATCGTAATGGAAATATATGACGTCATAAATCGTAACCATCTTTGCGCTTTCGGGGCAAGGAGTTCTCAGTAGTTTGATCTCTTTGTTCTTTATTGTTATTGATTAATTGCCATTTAAAGATACCCGCCGTAAAAACAAATATGGAACATTTAACGGAATTGTGTTTTATTCTATGCGAAAACAATGTTTTGTAAGAAATTAAGTAACTGAAGAAATGTGTAGTGGTATATCTATTCACAACATAGCTCCATATTTAAACAGTAATGACGTCACATCCAACAGTTCTCCAGGTTATATCGGAACGCGGTCTAGAGCCGGTACCTACAATGAATTTCCTTTTGAATTTCCGTTTTAATTTCCTCTTTTTTTTTCTTCCTATTGAACCGTCCAGTAACATCGTTAGTAGTAACGAGAGTCCCAGATTAGATTTCCAGACGGGGCAGACGTTTATAAATATTATATGACAGATAAATTTTCGTTCTCGAGTTATGAGTGCTCTTTGTGATTTGTCAATGCGACTATGGTACAGTGGCACAGGAAGGCTTATTCATTTTGTTGAACTCGTGTAGAACGAGGAACGTACGTCTACTTAAACTAATAAAAATGTCTTAGATAACACTAAAACGAAACCAAAAAAAACTATTTGTATTTTCTTATGCAAAGGGAGCCAGCATTTTCTGTTCTGCATTATAAATGTAGGTAAACCTGACTACATTTAAAATAAGGTTTCAAGACTTTCACAAAAGCTCAACTTTAAAAAAGCTTCATGTTAGCAACCTCATTACTAAAGTTAAATCAATATAACTGTAATCATTGCAGTAGGTACATAATACAGCCTTTGCAATGTAAATTACCAACGACCGTTGCGTAGCAGCTTAAGGTACATACTTATGTTCGTAAATAGGAAGATACCGTGACTGGCAGAGAGTCACGGTTCGCTCGAAATAATAACCCCAATCACGCTATGCTTTGAAGGGCTTACCTTCTTAGTTGTCTTACGCTTGCCACAGTATGCTGTCTGGTTGCAGTTTCCTCGAAAAAGTTTAATTTCCAACGAAATGGAGTTTTGTAAGTTAGACGCGTAGTTGGTGATTTTTTTACATGGCTTCAAACTATTATCTAATAAGCACAAATCGTTCCTGTGACTAAGGAAGAAAGGAGTGTACTGCACGACGCTGCTCGAGTATCAATAGGTGGAGGTTAGTGGTCAACCGAAGTGTCGACATGCCTCCGATAAAGCTTAACGACTGCTCTCTTACGATACCTACTGGGCTTAACGTGTCCACCGAAGCACAAAAGCTTATTAAATTTTTGCCACTGGCGGTCAACCATCAGCTTTTCGCACGCTACTGCCTAACTTTGCCGATCACTTACGATCGGTTGATCCTGCGATTCGGTCGATCGTAGCCTTTTTTTATACAACGTTCGACAACAATCTCACCTTAAGGTAAATCACAATGTTAAGATGTTTGACGCACTAACTTTAAATTTAGAAAACAAATTGACAAAATTGCTGTTGCAGATGGGGACAGAAGCTGAAACTGACGTGATCACGTCTTTAAGGAGCGACTTAGCCGGTCTGCAGTATAAGAGAGATAAACTTATTTCAGAGGTACGTAATAATCCTAGCCACATTTTATTTTTAAATAAACTAGAAAAATTACAGAATTAAAAAGAACAGATGTTCATATTGACACCATCATTACAGAACAGTGACCTGAAGAACCAAATGTTGTCACGAGATCAAAGGATTCTAGAACAGCAAGTAGAAATAGACCATCTGCGTGAGCAAAATGCGAGACAAAATGCAATCATATCTTCTCTCAAAAAGAAGATTCAAGATCTTGAAGAAATACAAAGAAACTTACAGGCGTCTCAGGGTAGAAGCGACATAACAGTCCAAACTCTTCAACGAGACAGCCGTTACTACGAAGAAAAAATCAAAGACTTGGAGAAAAAGTTAAGGTCACTCGAAATAGAATGTCATAATGAGGAGCAGCAGAAAGAGAACGCTCGTTGTCAATTCCACGATCTCGTGCGACGGTTATCAGCAGCTTTAGAAACAGATTTCTGTGATTCTACACACACCCATTCCCCTGAAAGTCTTATCATCAAAGCTGCAGAACTGGTCCAAGATATAACGAGGCTTAAAAACAAATGTTTAAACACTACAGAAAATCTATCTACGATAGAACAAGATCTAAGAAGTTGCAGAGATTCTTTAGAAAGAGCCAATGCTGACAAAGACCTTCTTCAGCGACAACTCTCTGGACAACTTCTTGACATCGAAAGATTAAAACAAGAAAAGGAGTCCTTATCTGTGTCCAATCGAGTACTGGAAAGAGAGCTACACGAAGGACGGGAAAAATTGTCGCACTGTTCAAAGAATCTAAACGTTGTAACAGATAATGTAAATCAAAATGAATCTTTAATTATACAGCTTAAAGGTAATAAATTATACACGTTAACATATGTAAAAACAACAAATGTACTTATACCTAATACTTGTTATGAATTAACAATCAATGATAGATTGGTATACATTATTTTAAGCAATAAGTGTAAATGAATTTTTAGTGTAGAATATTTTTTTATCTACGGTAAATTTCAGAGGACTTGAGACATCGGGATGAAAAATATCAAAGGGTCCAAACAGAATTTAGAAACACGATGGAATCTATAGCTATACTCCTCAGCTTACCAACTAGGTTTGTTGAGGCCCATGAAAGCACGATTAAAGACAGGATTCGAGAAATACTCGGAGACAACAAAGATAAAACTGTGGTAAGTATCCGATAGTACATGACGTCCGACGACATACGGATTCTTTCTAGATCTTTTGTTTTGAGATTATTTTATATTAACGGCTACATAGAATTCTAAACGCCCCATGCAACAAAATTCTATTTGTTACCAATTTCTTCTCCTCTTTATTATAGCACCTTTCAGAAACTATGGTAGATTCCAAATATTTGACGTTCATAAGTGTACTGAAAATACCTACAAGAAATAAATGATTTGATTTTATTTGAAAAAATTCAGTCAATACGCCCAGATAAGAGAGGCGGGGAGCGTCAAAATATTACACCGTGATTGGACGATTCAAAATTGCGCCATTGCGGAATCCGTGTTCGAAATATTTAGCTTAATGATATTTTTCTTTGGGTCATATGTACTCCTTCTGTATAAACTAAACGGTTGGTCCAGTAAAAGACATCCAAAAAAAACTTAAAAGTAGCAGCTACTGAACATAGAATGAAAATAATTTCTGATGGGCAGACTCAACAGACAAAAGACTTCAACCCAAGTACGGAACCCTACATTGCACGGAACTCTATATTCTTAATTTATATATAAAGTTTCGACACAAAAAATTAGATTCAAAGCACATATGTTTTTTGTTTACTAAATCTCGATTACTTTTGCGTACAACTTGCTAGCAATTGGACGCATTGCGAGAAAAGTTAGGCATGGAATCGCAACAGTTGAGCAGAACTGCGCACATGCACGATCAAATGAGCACCAGAGTCCGAATCCTGGAGGACGAGCGGAATATGCTGGAGGCCAAGGTTCACAAGCTGGAGACAGAGTTGAATGCTGTGGAACAGTCTCGAGATAACCTGAGGAAAGACAAGGCTAATGTACGTAACGTTTTATTTTTAAAACATTAATCCATCCAGTGGTGGTAGCAACTAGTCTTTTTATAATATCTATCAGTTGTATATCAAAACGAATGGTACGTACATTTTTGTGTTCTATTTGTATTTCACCACGGTTCTCCATTGCGGATTGGCGGAGGGCTTAGTGGCCAACCACGGTGGAACGCTATGTCGTCCGAATGCCTCCGACATGGCTCAACTACTGCCATCTGTCAATAACAGGAACATGTGGCTTCCAAAGCAAAGAAGTACTTATAATTATTTTGGATTTAAAACTATATAAATAATACTTGTTCATTGTTTTTAATCTTGAGGACAACGATTGCACATTAAATGACACGGAAAAGTACGGAGCGTGGCTAGTTTTTACAACTCACTTTATTATTGTTGACACCAGTTCGTGGCATTCCTCGAGCGACTGAGCCGGACGCTAAATATGGATGAGTTGACCCAGGACATCGGCATCGAGCTGCACACAGACTCTATTATACACAGAGCGGAGCAACTGGCCAGGCTCGAGAGTGATAAAATTGTAGACAAGGTCAGTATAAACCCGGAAGAAAAAGAACATACCGCACATAATTTAAATAAGTGTCTCGGACGTACGAGAGTACGGAACATACAGGCTATATTTCATTTTATTAAAGTCACTTTGAACCTTTGCGAAATGTTTATTGTTTTTTTTACTACTTTCTCTTGTGATTTTGGGTTTGTTCCACTTGTAAATATTGAAAGGAAGATAGGTATAAAATAATCTATTATCGATTAAAGCTGTTAAACAATGGATTCTCCGCTAAACTCGTTAATTTATATAAAATGGTGACCATTAACCCATTAAACTCCGCGTGGCATCATAAGATGCGAGACAATAACTTTCTATTATTAATGAGATGCGCGGGAGTCGGAAAGGTCACAGGAACTCAAGTGCAATCAGATAGTAAACATTTTTGTTATTTTGTGTAATAAAATTCTGTGTATTTCAAATAGCTGCTGTATTATGGATATTACGGTACGCTACCGAGACTTCGCAGAGAAAGATCTTTCCATGACTTGCCATATTTGAAAGAAGTAAGCTACCGTGTTCATGTTATCTATGTAAAACTTAGTATTGGCATGAAAACAATAGCGTACGTATAAATCATTCATATTTCATTGAAATTTCAACAACTTATTGATATTATTCCAAATATTCTCTTAGATTAGAGGTTCCCAAACTTACTCATAGAGCACTTTCAAAGTTTTACTCGTTTCGGTGGACCCCGCACTATTCTACAACATTCCCAAAACTCATGAAAAATGTGAACATATTATCTAAAGATGGAAATTTGCATCGCGACTAAGTTTTATTTATCAAAATATGATTAGAGATTTAATAGAAAAATACGCACTTAGAACTTGAGAACCCCAATTTCTTTAAAGCCCCCGTCCAGATGCCTGGGATCCACCAGTAACACTATGGGACTTACTGACTTAGTTATCCGACCAAATTCGCTGCGCACGGTACGCATGCTGATTGCTTTCACAAATTAATAGTAATTAAGCAAACACATTTTAAAACCGCAGTATTTTGAGTCAATTGTCATCAATGGCGTAATAATATCTAATATTGTAGACCAGTTTACTATTTTACTATGAACTACTTATACAGCAGGCTCGTAGCATAGCGAAAAAAATGCCCAGTTATTGAGCTGTCTGTCAAAAAATAATTGACAATGATCATAAGTAATTCTAAAATGTTGTGATGCAATCAATAAATTCTTGTATATCTTACGGGTTCTTTATACAAAACCACATCATGAATGACAATGAAAATTGTAATCAGGGTTACATTTTTAGAAAATATCGTGTCGTATAAGGTTGCATGCCCACAACCATTGCAAAAAATATCCTGAATCATTGCCATATTGTATTTTGTATGAATTAGCGCACATAAATGCGGATCAATAAGTAGTCAATGAAAAAAGTAGCTCAGCTCCATACTAGGTGTGGGAGCACCTTTTGAGCGCACGCACTCGGTAGCAGCCTGCGTCACTAGGTCATTGGATCGGCACGGGTTGCTCCTTGTTGAGGAGGCCCAAAGGTAATAGGTGCATTGTAGATCTTAAGTAATTAGGTAATAAGTGCATTCTAGACCCAAAGTAGGTGGGTAATAGGTGCATTCGAGACCCTAATTAGGTTGGTACACCTAGGCGTATTCCAGACCCTAAGCAGGTTATTCATAGATGCATTCTAGACTCTAAGCAGATTGATAATAGGTGTATTCTAGACCCCAAGTGTGTCGGTAATTAAATAGGACATTCTAGTCATACATCCTAATCTAACCCGTCTATAATGTGTTTATTGCAATGAAAAAACAAACTCTACTTGGTCTAGTTAGTAGTGACCCTGCCTGAGAAACGACCGGGTCCCGGGATCGATTCCCGCCCAGTGCAGGCATTTATGTGACAGATGCATGTTTGCTCTAGGGTTATGAGTTATTAGAGTTGTACATGCCTCTACAATACTGAGAATTCTAGTGCGTAGGTTATAGTTACAAAAATTTATTTATTACTAGTTATGCCCGCGACTACGTATGAGCTATCGTATCTAGCAGTATACGGCATATAACGGAATTCCTTATAATTATCATATCTTTTTTATTTGTGCACCGCTTTTTGATAAAAATATCCATAAGTGTCAATGAAAGCTTAGCCCAATACATCCGCATTGAAATTGGACCAGCCGTTTCTGGGATTAGCGCAAACAAATGCACAAACAAACAGATTATCAGACAAACTCTAAAAATGGATGTTTTGGTTGATCTATTCCTTACTACTAATTCCGCCTATAAGTTTCTTCCATGTACAGACAGCGATCAGTTACAGATTTATTATATGTATGATGGCGATGATATGATATGATGATTATCACAATATTTTTGGACGTTTTTCTCTCATAAATAAAATTGCAGACAGCCGTTGTGTACCAGCTTCAACGTCGCATACGAATACTGAGAGAGCAACTGCAAAGAAAAGACCTACACTTGGATTTACTGCGGCGCAAGTTGAGCGTGCAGGTAACAGTCATCGCACACGTTACACAAATAAATACATTATTCTCAGGCCTGGGGGCCCAGTGAGAGTGTTTCTTACGACTCGGTCAGCGGATTGTGTGCGATTGAAGCAGAGCAAGAGAAACTGATGGGTAGGTTGACTGAAGTTCCGCTAGTTCATTAAACGCCGATCGAGTAGCAAAAACTAACACTAAACCCTTAATGTTGTAATCTTGTATCCTGTAATCTTGCATCTACCTGTTAATGGGCTACTACTAAATACGGATCTCTCCTCACCACTGAGGAGGTATAGAGCACACTCCACCACCCGGGTCCATTGCGGATTGTTGGATCGATCAGTGCCCAATCCAACTGGAAGTTTTTATGCCGTCGAAAACACTTGTGAATCGGTCACCCACTTTCCTCACACAACCGCAGTTGT
>DWKC01000850.1:0-11325 GCA_018249195.1 Racta chiria
GTAGGTTGGATGCTCCGATAATTGTGTCATCTCTATTGGTAGCATGAGTGTATTTTTGGCCTGTACTCCTCACATTGTGAGGTGGAGACCCGAGCCCAGTAGTAGAACAGTTATAGGGTATATCGTATTAACATTTCATTCATTTCCCATGAAAGATAATCGAAAGCTGAACCAATCGACGGAGACCGTGGCCAAAGTAGGAACGAAATAAGTTTCAATATCAATTATAATTATAGTACATTGGTCAAGCACCTGGTGTGGCAATTGTCAATGGGCAGCGGTGACCCTTGCCGTCGGTTGTTCCATCTGCTTGTTTAATTCCTTGTGACATAAGAAACTAACTGACTGGATTCAGAAGGCTCAGGACAGGTCAGACTATCGAAAATTGGGGGAGACCTATGTACAACCGTGGACGATGATGGATGGATAACTGAACTTGGTAGGCTAGTATCTCCTGTATCAATCGACAATGGAGCAGCCTGGTGGAGTTGTAATATAGGCCTTTTCAGCAATGACGAGAGACCCGTGCTCAGCATTGACTCATTAATAGTATGAAGCTAATTTAAACTAGACAATTACGAATATCCTTAGAAAATCAGAGCACTCCTGCAATAAAAAAGAAACTCACGTACTGTGTTTCATGTGTTCAGATCTATTGGCTTAGACACTGCGTTGTTTATCAAAAAGTAAGAATTATAAAATGATCAAATATTACTATTATTACGCCTAAATTGAAGCAGTATCCAAAGCATATCCATCTCTTGTTTTAAACACCTCAGTTAAAAATAATAAATACACCAGTGACTCAGCAGTTTCGAAAGCAATGACACATCATACATGTGTATTTTAAACGGATCAAGACTAACTCTACACCGTGTATAATACTGTGACTAACAATTTTTAACTTGAGTAACATATTTTACCTTCAGATGTTTTGAAGATAACTAATTTGAAATTCATTCTCGAGGTCGAATTGATTCCTTATTATCCTAAAGTAACAGTAAAAGTACCCAAAGACAAAGTGTCGGGGTCACCAGTTGGCAAAGGTGTTATGCCCGGGAAGCAACCGAGCTCAGATTATTCAAATTCGGAACTTGTATTAAAGAAGAAAGACAATAAGTTTATATCATCAGCAACACAAATAAACCAACAGAATAAAAGTACATAGTACATTTAACAATTGCTTACGCAAAGAAAAAAATGGCCGTGGCAAGCCAACAGCCGCTTTTTTTCAGGGCAACCTATAAGCGGGCTGTGTAGAATCCTCCGATGGCGTGATCTAGGTTTCTGTGACGTCACCGTGTGATGTATTTTGCGATGTTGCCATATTACCTTTTAGCGAGATACAATACCACACTAACGCTGACTGCGTAATGTTCGAACAATGACAGTTTACATTGCATCACGCGGTGTGGAGTCGAAACTGTCATTAAGTGGTTTACCTTATCAGTTGCATCACCGCGCACTGTGCAGCTATGCTACCACTAAAAACAGAAACTTACCTGAAAAGATACAAAAACGAGATTAGTGCTTACATCGCAGAAACAATATAAAACATTGAACAGAATGAAACAGAAACATTAGAGTTGAGTATTCATTTTAAAATGTTTTTTTGTGAAATTGTCCAATTAGTAAGTCTTTAGGAGTTATCTCCTAGACTACTTATACTATATATACTATTCTGCAGCACCTTTCTTAATCTTCCGAATTCACTGGATACCGACTCGTGAATTCGACACGTGAAGTCACGTGAATACTACTCGGTCGGAGGGCGTCCTGCCCTCCTCTTTCGGAGATATCTTACTCATTGGATTTCATTATTAAAATTTTAATAAAAATGAGATCAACTAGAAACGATTCCCTATACAATCAATAGAACAAAACTTCATCAAAATCCGTCCCAAACCTTGGAGTCGCGGACATACGTCATCGTATATCACATTGATAACCTTCTGTTTGGAAGTCTGATAATAATCATATAATTCCTATTCTATTCTTGTTCTTGTTTCTATAAACAGATGAGGGATTCTCAGCTAAGAAGATAGGTTGCAAAGCGATATCTCATCAGATTATACACATACAATGTTGCCAGTACGCGAGTTTGACGTAGTCCCCTACACATTGTATATGCAACGGGCATCACTTGAAAGAACGACTGGATTCGTAGAACGAAGCGTTATTATGTCATCGTAAACAGACGTGATACTGTGCTGTAATGGAGTGTGTGAATGTTCCATAGTATGTATGTTGAAAGGCCTTGTAGTAGTTACCCAGACTGCGAAACCAGGGGTTTTGGGTTCGATTCCCAAGAACAGGCATTATAGCCATTATTAAATATCGTTGTAATAATAAATCAATTCTTATTAAATAAACTTCGTTATTAAATAGATTGTTTTGTTCGCATGTGATCGAAAAAGTTAAGCAACAGTGGGCGCAGTCGGTAGAAGGATGAGTGACCGCTAGTGGAAATAATTTCGTCAGCGCTTCCGTGCTTCGGAGGGCACGTAGAGCGGTCGGTCCCAGTTGTTATCGTTGAATATCAATCGTTAAGCCTTGTCGAAGGCCTTCGAGCGATATTTCCGACACCTGAGTTGGCTACAAATCCCTCCACCAATCCGCATTGAAGCAGCGTGCTGGAGGCCTAGGCCTATTCCTATGCCTATTTGGTATGAGAAGACTCCCGTGTTCAGTAGTGGGCCCTTATAGATTGAAGCCATATTAAATAAACTTAACGTGTTCAGTAGTGGGCCCTTAATAGATTGAAGCCATATTAAATAAACTTAAATACGTAATAGAGTGAACATGTTTATGAATAATGTTGAATTTATAAAGAGCCAGCTGAAAGAGCATTTATTCAAGTATGTAGGCTACAGAAGATTGCGTCAAATGATTTATTCTGCACGAATAGAAAGAGCTTGAATCCACAATTCGAGCTGAAAGCCCCTTCGTTGAAAACACTTTGCTAAACTTCATAGAGCTCATTATGAAAATATGAAGTTTGAAACTGGTTCAAAATTTGCCAAGACCGTTTGTTGAATAAAGCAGTGAACCCCGCAGTTTGAACGTTGATCTCCCGAACGGTAGCAGTCCATACCATCAGGAAGACATTTGATAACTACTAGATTTACTATTGAAATAAATAAAGAGACATACTCACGCACACACATACATCATCATCATACATATAATAATGCTGTTCGCTGTCTGTACATGGAAGTTATATGGATACTTCCATACTTATGGGGCGGAGGGGGTTTGTAGTAAGGAATAGAACCCAAAAACCATTTTTAGAATTTTTCTCTGTGTTTTTGTTCGCTCTAATCTCAGAAACGGCTGATCCGATTTGAATGCGGCTTTCACTGACGTATTGGACTAATCTTGAATTGACACAAATAAATTTAACTTGAATTGCACAAATAAAAAAGATATGACAATGTAAGAATTCCGTCTATATTGCGCGCGAAAGGATTCGTGAGCGGTTTGTTAATAAATACGTAATTAGGACCAAATCGAAACCGTCAATCAAACTAGTGGCGCCAATGTTGGACGTGTGACATCGCGGTGCGGCGACATGAGCACGCAACGGACGCATCGCGGCCTGAACAATGCTGGGAATGAGATTAGCACGCAAAGCTGCGTGCTGTGCGGTGACGTCATCACTAGACAACACTTATCGTTTACGATTACTAATGATAGCGTTATAGCAATATTAACACGCGGCATATGAGGCGTGTCTACTTCAGCTTCGGGACGACTTAGACCACAAAATTTTAATATGCATACACACGCGTCGGAAGCTTGAGGTATTTCTCCATCCTTACACGATGCAAGGTGAGAAACATCAAACATATATGAAGAATAAGCAGAAGGCATCCTCAATTTCAAGATAATAAGTCAACACTTCTTTGTCGTCAGCACTTTAAAATATCGGAAGTAGGTGACTTATATATACTTAGTTCAGTTCCGACCATACGAGATATTTATTAAAACAAGAAATCAGATTGTGGCTATCAATTGATTTTCAAATTGATAAAATCCGAAGTGTTTCCATCATGTTTGATAGAACCCTGAGCTGAAAAATTTGAACTAAGAAAAATCACAACAATGGTCTAAGTTTTCGACCGGGTAATAAATCACTAGAACACATAACTGCGTTGACGTGTCGGATAAGAGTGACATTCAACATCAACCTAAATGGATCTGAATCTATAAAACCTGGTCTAACGGCAAATGCTACAAGATTTAGTAATAATCAAATCAAATCAAAATCGTTATCAATACACTTTTAACGTCAAACATTTAGAATCTACCACCGTTTTGGAAAGGTGCCATAATAAAGAGGAAAAGAAACGACTAACGTAACTTCTCAGCACATCTTTTCAAAAGAATGCACCAGTTGAGCTCAAATTTTATTATAAAAGAATCAACTTAGTTTACTTGGATTAGAACCAACTTAACTAAAATAGTAGAAGAACTGATAAAACCTTTTAGCCGTGAAGCAAATCCATCATAAGGTCTGACAGTAATTAAGCAACGTTGCTTAGATGACGCGTTCATAGCTCGATCCAAGTAATCAACGAAGTTAAGTAATAGTGAGCGCGCGAGGTAGGATGGGTGACGGAGGAGACTCGTGCTCATTAGTGGGCCGGCAATGGGTTGTGGCCACTAAGATGAAAGGTTTGTCTACAGGTTTGTTACAAGTAATGTCGTGACCACAGTGGCTATAGTCAGATCATTTGCGAAAGCTTTCGAGCAGACCATTTTTCTAATGGAGATTTCCAAATCCAGTAACCCGAAGATTTTTCTTACTTGGCTCGCTGCATGGAAAAAGTGAACTATGCATACGGTCTATAACCTATCAATTTTGACCATTTCGTACGGCTACATTCGATGGTGAAATTTTGGGCAAAAGATCGCGTGGGCGCTCTCCAATACGATGGATAGATCTCATTAAATTGGCGATGCACTCCAACATTGACGACTATTCGCACTCCGCCAAAAGTAGAAGTGCATGGGGATGCATCGCTAGAGGAGCGGTGACACAGCAATCGACCAATGAATAACCACGACCACTCTGCCAAGAGTGAATGACTTAGAAGAGATATTTGATCCAGACAAATGAAGTTGCGGGGCTAATGAAGTTACAGTAAGCGTGTCATGTAAGCGCATATGTTTTTGTATCCCGTGTGAAAGACTGTGACAATCGCATATTAGACGTAATGCTAACCGGGTGACAATACCTAAACAAAGAATGCTCACGCAGTAAATTGAATTACGACGCTACTTCCCATTATCGCTTGTTGTGCTACACGCTTGTGAGAATACTATCACTGTTAAGACAGAACGGAGCGTTGTGAGCTCTCTCAACGTCTGGAAGTTACAGATTCTCGAACGGCATTTTAAGCAGTTGCAATTTTTTTAACCAAAAATTTAAGCCTATTGAATTTTTCAGTAGCAATGCTAGGTCTTATCTCACATTCTGCGACAGTCCTGTCACGGTCATCATACATTATTCAATATCGCTTACCGATATATAATTATATAGTTATAATTATTAGCATACTACAAGCTGCCACTACTATAATGAACAATATATTGCGGAGGCATCTTTTTAACCGAAATACAAACGAAATTAAACCTTCGAACCTTCCACCGTTTCGGGAAGGTGCCGTAATAAAACTAAGAAGAAATGACGTAAGAAACTTCAAATAGTCTTGCATCTTACCATGATGATCCATGATTACCAGAAATCATTCTAATGAGATAACAATTAAAACTCCAACAAATGTTGCTATGTTTCAAAATCAGACTATTCCCGAAAAACGGCATTATCTTGAGATCCATTCCCGACACGGCACAAAAACGAGTTCCTAGTTAATCAGAGGACAATTAACCCTACTATCGCAGCTCGCACGAGCAGCGTGCACCGTTACATCACACGGGCGGAACGTGTCCTGTGCGACCAGATGGCATTAAGTCGACCCACATCGCGAAGGTCCGACCGGCCCCGCTGCCCATGTACGGAGACGCAGGGTTACGCAAGCGCGATCCTATGTGAACCGTACGGCGTACTACCACCGCACACACGTTTTTGCAGGGCTTTCTCACAAAATGCAATCGAACATTTCCAAAGAATTTTGAGTAGACTGTATTGCTTACAGTTGTTACCATTTCAATTCTGTTGTGAAACAATATTAAATTTACGTATATAAAAGGCGATGACAGTTACAAATGAGATTGCATATTACAATTATACAAGGTTTATATAAGTTCTGTTCATAGAACATACAAGTTGCAGCGATCCACTTTGGTACTCCAAAAATTAAGCTTACAACTCATCGACGGACATCCTCCTGATGAAAATGTTCTACATTCCTTATTTTCTTCTCATGAAAATGCTCCATATTCCATATTTTCTCTTGATGAAAATGCTCCACATTCTGCTCTATTGTCCTGAACCTCGCCGTTATGTCCGAACAAAAGGATTTTCCAGTGGCGTACTAAGGACATTTTTATGAAGCTGTAACAATGATAGCAAATGAATTTTAATTGTGTCCTGACGGAGGAAAACCGTCGTCCCCATTACGACACCATGCTCCTGCCATACAGAACTCAGATGAAGAACCCACGAAACTAAACCAAATCGCAGCGTTTTAGTCATCATCAACATTAATATCATCATGAAATAAAAGCCCTTTAACATTAAACGATTAGAAATAATCTTTCAATACTAGTAAAATCTCTAAGAACATTACTTCGAGCACCAAGAGTTCCTATACTTCAAGCCGAACATAGCACATATCTCAGGCGAACCAGTCAGACAACATAATTCATTTTGTGGTCGACCAAAAAAGACCTCAATATTAATGGTATATATAATATAATATTAATGATCGCTGACTATGCCGTGTACAGTTAATGCAATTCAATTCAATACACCACCATCTGTATCTGGCGCCGTTCACTAACCGGAGCCGAGACGAACCAACGGTGGAGCGAGGTGTGTGGGGAGGTCTTAAGCGAAATATGACAGACCCCACCCAGCTTTTGACCAAAAACGCTCGAGGAAACTTTAAGAGTCACAACGGTAATAGCAGCTGTACTCACGAACCGACATATGGCGTCTAAAACGCGGCCATATACGGATCATGCTCATGAGACAAGTCGTGCTGATAGATTGTCCGACGGATTAGGACAGAGTCGTACGGCGACAACTTTTTATATTCGACAATAGTGTGAAAACGTGGATTAATGACCGCCACTCATAACGGCTGTCCGAATGAATTACTCGACCACTTCAATACTTGCGATTAATAGTTACTTCGGGATTGGTAATGAATACATTTTTCAATAGCCTTTTTATTCATACGGAAACAAAGAGATAGACGAACAGATCTTTAGGTGTTTAGTGACCCACTTAGTCTTAATATTGAGATGTTTCGTATTTTATACAATGACTGAAGTTTCACACGTTAATGTCGATGAACTTACACTTTTCAAATAATCCCAAAATGTTGCTTCAGCAATTGCAAGTGATCCGTTCCAAGCGGCCTAGATCATCACATCATATGAAAAATTAGTCGTGCCTATTAAGTTTACAAAAGTCGTTTTAGGAAGGTGGAATCAAAGGCAGTAAAGGTGGTCCAGATGAAAATAAAACATCTGCTCTAACAGCTCAACGTACAAATAATCGTTGGCCATGAATACGAACGATCTCCAAAACAAAACGTATACTAGTAAGAATGAGTATCCGTTAGGGAGGTTCATTTCAATCACGCGTGAAGCATTGTAGAGACGTCAAAACACTTAGGAACACAAAGGAGCCCTTGTATCACGTTTCAAACGTAATAAAACGTTTAATTAACTATGAAAAATATTGCCAGGCGAAGACAAGAGCTGATTATGCCGGAGTGCTCTTCAAAACTGGCGCCGGGCGGAGTATGCAAATCTGATCTCTGGTGAAGACGCAATACGAGCGAATCAGGTGCGGTGCAGACGGCTGTCAGCCCTGCCAGGTCAAGACACCGAGGAGCATGTGCTTTGTTGTGCGCCCCCCGCGTCGCTGCATCGTCTGCATTATGGTAACACATTCGCCGTAAATGAAATTATTGTGTCGTTGACACCAACAATTCGCCAGCGCGTTGAGGTCGAGTCAAAATTTTATCGAATTTTCGTAACGAATTTGCAGGTGGCGTTCGAGAACCTGTCAGAATGCAAATTATGCTACTGTGTTGTGACTGTTTAACGACTCCATTTGATATTACCCGGTCATGTAAAGTTCTGATTATTAACAACTTTGACAGGCATACATTTATGGGAAATATTAAATTAGTTCTCCAATCTTGATTGACCATGACTTCGTGATTTCGTGCGACTTTGAAATAATAGACATCTTAAAAATTGTGAATTGGAACTTATCGGCAATGGTCACAATCAATAATTACGGTACTTTATAGGATTTTGAATTTGAACGGAAATCTGAATTGTACTTGTACTTCAAGCTTCGGGGGTTCATATCAAAAACAGTTCTGAAAAGCATTCCTACTTTTAGCAGCAGTTACGCCAGTCAATATTCAAAATTTACACGCGTAACTTAACTGACAGTAGTTTTAGAATTATCAGCAATTAAACCTGGGGCTATTAAAATTTTACACCATTACAAATTGGAATCGATAAATCTATTTGGAAATGTGGTGTAATAATGTCCAAAATGATTACAAAATGTAAACCACTAATGGTCATCAGCGTGTCATAGCTGTCAATATAGTGAAGTTAGTTAGTCATTAGTTACGGTATCGCTGATTGGGGCAAAGTCCATAAATTATTGTGGAATGGATCAGTCATATAAGGCAACATGGCGCGAGTTTGGTCCACTGACCAAGGATAAATGCTACTGACATAGATTAGATCGCGCCAGTGATAAAGCAGGACCAAGTGATTGTTGCTCAACAGCTTTTATACTGAAAATTTCAAATCTTGCATCACACAGTAATTTACGTTCCAAAAACGTCAACCAACCACCTGTGGAGGTTACATCAAAATTCGTGCGTGCAACATCTACCTTGGTTCCGAGTTGCGTGTATAAAAAATATTAATAATTATTTTAAAATACACAGACATTCAGAAGAACTTTTTATATCAACATGGTAAATTGTATTCACGTATTGTCTTGTACAAGAATAATTAATTTTCTTGATTTAAATAAATTACTAAGTAAAACATACAACTCTGATTGCCTACCCATTGTCACAATGAGTTTGTACTTTCTTAAGTTTCTGAATAAATAAGAACAAAATCTGCAATCCAGTTGACACCGACCGTTGATGTGCGAAGGGCTTCGACGAAACCAGGGGCTTCAATAATCAGGTTCAGTCTTGGCGACGTTTATGTATCAATCTGAGCATTCACAATATCAGCGATACGGAAATCTAAGGCGTAGTTACGGCGAGCTACGGCATAAACCATACGTTGTCATATGTCAACATACCGGTAACAGAAGTCCTACACCACCCAGAATCACTGTACCTTGGTCTACCTTGTTTTACGTGCGATAGAGGATCAGTATCACAGGCCACCCTGATACAGCTCTCTGTCATATGTGATTGGACATCAATGTCTAAATTTTGATTATATTTGAAGTTGTTAGGCCCTAGGCTTTCTGGTCCTGGTCCATGACATAGCAACTTAAGACTATGGACGTGACGCAATTATGACTTAAATCACTTGTCACAGGCGTAAGTCCTCGTATGCTGACTGCTTACTGGCATTCATAACGCCACAGAATAAAAATTAAAACGTAGATTTCAATTAAAATGAAAAAGCTTTTAAAAGATGCCGTAGGGCATTCCAGCTAACGAAACATCAGACTCGATTGCAGTAGAAGTGGGTATACTTGCATAAAGTTGACTCAATTAAATTCAGTGCATCGTCTTGTTCCATATAAGTTTATTACTACGACGACAGTCTACTAGACGCTTCATTTAACATATTTCATTACCAAAAAAAGTGTAGAAGTAACATCTAACTGTTGCAAAAAAAAAGTTAGAAGTAAGGAAGGCGGAGGAACGTCAAAATAATACACCATGACTGGTCGGCTCAAAATTGTCCTATATTATAAATCACAACTAATGGTCGGTACATCGCGCGCGGTGTATAATATAAGGTCGATTTGTCGAATGTTTTTCCAGATAGAGTTCGCCCTATTATTAGTATTCCCTTCCAATTTTTCGGAATTTTGGCTGAGTCATACAGATGCCGTCATATTTTTGCATCAATCAACGCACGCGCTGCGATCATTATCGGTTTTTGAAGAACTAAGAAAGCCGCCGCATGGCACTTGGTTGTGAACGCTCCCTTCATTTTAAATGCAATGACCATTTCCGTGCGCAGTAACGCCCTGATTACTAAAAATTTACGCGTTCTTTCAAACTTCATTATTCTACAACAACATTAACGCCATAACTCAATTTTCCTAAACAATATTGTTTTTAGTTTTTGAACAAATTATGTGACTTAGTGTGCAACGATGTGAGACAAATAATAAATACAGCGTTTACGGTGTAATGTGGATCCACCTTTACGTTTAGCTCGAAACAACAGTGCCATTCATATAAAATCCAAGTGCACGTGCGTTGCGTCGGTATCAGCTCACGACAGCATTTGATGTATGAATATAGTAATGAAGATATCATTTCCATGTCGAGAGTGAAAGGATTTAAATCCTACACAACAAATATGAGGTCAAATTAATACGCAGTCCAGCAGATCCATAATTTTGTTTTAGAATTTCTCGTATTACTGGTTCAAATAGACACATTGAAATTCTTTAAAAGATTTTATGCCACATAAAATTCGATACATGTCAGTGTGATCTGTCTGGGTAAACTACAAAATTAACAAAAAATGGTGCAGTTTTAACTGTAATTAAAAGTATCAACTTTTATTTTGTAACTATTTTCTAAATATTCATTATGGTGGCAAAAGTGTAGGTTTACTGAATTTATACGATTTCCATTGTACTGAAGTCTTTTGCTTTCAGCCACATAACTCCATTACATGAATGAGTTTGCATTGCGAGTATTAATTTAAAATATAAGCAATAGGTTTCTCGATGCTCAGTATCGGCGACTCGAGTACCTTGTAATAAATAAAAATTTAATAGCTTTTAAATTTTGTCGGTAGAAGATGAAATTTATGTTAAGTAATGTTAAATAATAATGTAAATCAAATCAAGAGTGAATAGGCTTTTACAAAGTTAGTGCGCTTCACCATCAAAGACTCCATACCACTTACCATCAGGTGGCATCGTAGTCAAGCGCAAATTTT
>DWKC01000851.1:0-11323 GCA_018249195.1 Racta chiria
AGAAGGGTAAATAGGGAAACAGTTCATCGCTGAAGTAACCGGAGTCAATTACGACACTAACGGACCCCAGGCACACCAACAACATGCCGCGTCAGGAAATGATGATGATTATAAGACAGGGAGATATAAGAGATCTGGATTTCCAGCACTACGACCGTAACATATATTTTCACGGGCGGCTCTAGAAGGAGGGTGGACGGTAGCCAGACGGGCACAGAATGTCCTACCACCAAGCAGCTGATTTCTGTCGCCTCTTACGTAACCATGGTCTGCCACTGTAGGATTGAGATTAGCATTCTAGGCTACCCCAGTACTCCTTTATGTCTATATGTGTATCAAAGCATTGATTGCTTCTCCGAGATTCTAACTTTAGAGGTATGCAAGTGCTCACACATCAACACTATCACAATAATAATTAATTAACAATGTAGGATCAATGATATGCACGAATTGATTTAATGCGAGATACAAGAACAATAGTCCGGGAAATCGACACCGAGTAACGAGCGAGGCACCTGCGTAAGCATAATAAATCGTGTCGCTCACGTCACGTCGTCGTTACGTAAAGAACAATGGCCGGCTGGGAACGCGGCCATGAACACGACGCGAATCTATACAGGATCTATTCTATTTATTTATTCACGGCGACGTCTCCGCTTTATACAATATAGTTGTGGAATTGCAAATGGTCGGCGGTACCGTTTCCGTCCACTGCATAAACAACAATTTACATATTTTCGACCAACGTCGCTGTTTGTTCGTGTTTGAAAAAAGAATGGCTCACCTTTATGTACGAGACCGGATTAAATCCGGAAACCTGTTTTTGTAGCGCCTCTCAGATTACGATCGGTCTCGAATTTAATTTGCTCTTAAAATTCATTCGGTAGTAATAATCGAATGTTGACCTCACGTTATGATGAAGTCTTTATAGGACCGGTTGCTTGTTATTGCGCTTTTATTAATATTTCATTCAGCAGTTAAGTTTTATAAAATGAATGTTTTGGTCGCTTTTTAAATTTAGTATTTGTTAAACTTTTCAACATTTACTTACATTTTCACCTGTTTGAACACGGGCTTGGAAATGGCATTTGTAAATAAATTGTACAAAAGTAAATTGTTTAAACTTCACTCACTTAACTTGCCATTACGAGTATGTGTACTTTCACCCCGAGGTACCGTTACTTGAACTACTAGTCATCTTCTATCTCAGTCACACATCGTTTAAGTCAATCTCTATTACCTGAGCCGGTTGTAATATCCTCTCTGGTGTAGGTATCGCTCTTATCTTGCCCTCTTTCGTAATTTATTGAACAGTAACTGACAGCTGGATTTATAAGTTTATTGAGAGAGATTCTGAGTTTGAATAGTCTTTGAAATGAACAAAGAAAACTTTGTTAATGGGCGTTCGAATACCAATCGATAAATGATTCATCTGTTGACGTTGATGTACGGGGAGATATTATTACTTGTAGATATTTTTGTACGGTATCATTGTCTATTAATACTATTTGTGAAGAATGTAATGCAATTTGACTTCTAAATATCCAATGTCGGTGATTATAGTGGCTAAGGGTTGGTCGGGAGATGGTTTGGATGCAGATCCCTTCTGAATAATGTTCCATATACATTCATCTCGCTTTAATCGCTGTGAATGGAAGATTCATGGATCCTTCTAGGGAATTAGAGCGTCGAACCCTAATCCGTTCTAAGAACAATTTGTCACGGCCCTTCTGAGAAACCTGTCCGGTTAGTTTCTTTTATGTGCTTACTTATTATAGAAAGAAGTTTTATAAATAAGTATCCGAAGGTCACAACAGTTTTAAGAATATGAATATTATAACCACTTACATCGAAAACCGTAATTGTGTAGTTGTATTCACCATTTATACAATATCTATTTCAAGGAGTTTAATTAATGTTGAATTCTTTGTAAGCATATGATAAATTGGTTACTTTACATAAAGATATCTGTTAGTTACAGCTAAATTACCGATTCAGAATACCGTAGTTTTGCTCTCAGTAATTATTTAAAGACTTACTTCAAGATTTCTAGTTTCTAGGATTACCTAATTTTTGCATTTTTTATACTTTTCACCTGCATCAATACCCATGTAAAAATAATCATTCCTAAATTACTAGTGGATTTTATAACCAATATAAGATGGCGCCGGACGTTACACAACGAATGGTGCGCAGGCGCATTAAATTGATCATTGCGTTGATTGACGCTCACGGCCTTTTGTGCACTAGTCAATAAATAACTCAACTGTTGTATCATACACGGTGAACTAGTACCGAGCTTTATTGGCGCAATTTATGGATTCGACGATACTTTATAGATGTGTAACATCTTGACATAATACTCCTGGCTCGTGATCATAGTAACTAGTACCATAACGGAACACAAAAAGAGAGTTGTTTTATTGTTTTGTTACATATACGTCTTAAAGTGTAGGGACAATGTTGATAGTGTTCTACTTTATTTTCATTCGATTAGTGTTCGGAAAATTAAACTTTTTAAATTCTTCATTTAAATTGAATTTTGTGTGTTTCGTTTAACCGTGAATATCTTTTAGTATCTTTGATGCAATACTACTTTTCAGATGACTTATAAAATGCCAAAAGAAAAGACAATCTAGTTGTAATAATAATACGGTCAGATGGCCGTGTGTGAGTTGTCCAAA
Source organism: Racta chiria (assembly GCA_018249195.1). NCBI lineage: Eukaryota > Metazoa > Arthropoda > Insecta > Lepidoptera > Hesperiidae > Racta > Racta chiria. Next base: position 2,685 of record DWKC01000851.1, read on the forward strand.
GATTTATATTATTATTATTATAATAACTTTAAATAGTTTCTTCTATTCTTCTTCTTTATTATAAATAAATACTTCTTAGACTCATTCCTCGATATTCAATCTTTTCACCACATTCAATCCGTATTTACCGTACGGTAATTCTTTAATAAAGTCATAATAATTACTTGCTCGTATTTCGTTGGAGCGTATTTTAACTGGGTTAATATGCATATAATAGTTTTAAAAATTATTTTTGATAGGATATCTATAATTAAGAGTGTCAATAACATTATCGTTAGCCGCTTTAGATATTTTCCTCACGTTTTAAAGCACGTCTACAGGATTTAAATTGTTTATCGCTTGCATTTGCAATCCCTATACTTACCTTATATACATTTGCAAAAGCCACAGATGCAACCTGTTAGGGACTTTAGCATTTTTCCGTCTAAACTATCGTCAGTCTATCGACCCTTCAGTCAAAGCTGAATTCAAACTATTTCGATAATCTATTTAAGTTAAGTTAATAAATTATTTAAGTAAAGTAATTATATTGTTTATTATAAAGATACCACTGTCTCGATCAAGACGCTGGCCATTTAGAATTAACGAATAGATGTTGTCAAAATAGATGTTGTAATGTTTACGAATAATATCAATTATTATTAATTTACGTAGGACGACGATGGAATGTAAATTTATACTGATAAGATGCTAATAAACAATGTAAATCCGAAAGGCAGTGGGTAAATTGTAATATCTCTGATAGACGTAATACTATAATGTTGCGATTTTTAGCAGTTGCTAGGCAACTTGGTTGAAGGTTAATGGGTAGATAGAAAACTGTAAACGGGTTTTACGTAGACAAAACAAAATTCTAGTCACAAAAATATTAAATTCTCAAACTCAGCACACTTCACTCATATCACTGCACTGACGCCAGCGTCTTTTTGGACGATATAAAATTTTCCTTCTTTCCATACTCCATGGATTTTGCCAACCACTTATGCGTGGCTCTGGCTGTATTCCTAAAGATAAGGAGGAGGCTCTAACTATAGAAAATCAGGAACTATCTTCAAGGTTATTTCCTAGGTACACAATTATGAAGTTTTTCATTAGGACGCACATGGTATTCGCACATACCATCTGGTGGCCCTACACGATGGTTAATTTAAAATTACTCGAAATAAAAACGAATAAAAGATATAAAAACCCTATCAAATTAAACTGCATCATCGTTAAATTTCGCAATGAGGACAATAGCCCCGCGACGGAAAATAGGCTTGTGGAGTCAGCCGCATTACATTTTTCCTAGCGATGAACAATAAACAATTAAATGCTATTAGCACGCGATTTTAAAACGACATTGTTTAACATAGTTCTCTCGCTGTTACGTGAGGATAATAGCGTAAATACCATTGATACTTAATCTTTAATGCATTGTTTATTAATAAGTGTGCTTCGGATTAGAATTACAAGTTTCCTTCCTCTGTATTGATGGTGATGTAATTATAGTTGACAAGGTTCAAAATAACGTGTAATTGTTTTCTGTTATCATTAAGCATTTATTGTTTCTAGTGAAACTAATGTTAAATCCCATTTTACTTTACATAAGTACCTCATCGAAATTATTTTGTGAAATAGTTTCAATATAATTGGTCATTGTTTGCAGTATTAATGGATTAGTTCGTAGTTTTATCACATAGTAATTTTTAATTGCTTCAGTTGCATTCGTGTCCTACAAATACGAGGTATGCCGACAATTCCTTTGGATTACGTTCGAAAACAGGCTTACGTAACCCACCATTAATAGGCTTGGTGCGTTGGCTTCATGGACTTGCAATTAATTATCGGGTCTTTTAAGTATAGGGTCATTACATTACAATTTTTTTGGTTTTGCTATTAACATTCATTTGTGTAATAATCGCAGTTAATCTCTTTAGACTGGTCTATTATCGATTATTTTTTAACTCTGCTTTTATGTTTAAGTAAACATAATGGAAGTCCATTAATTGAGCTAAACGTGTTAATGTTTGTTCCTATTATCGCAGATGCAACATTATACTGATGAATCGATACGATATTACTGTGGACTGTTATAAATCAAATTATCATTTATACCTTACCCCAATCACCGCCAAAACAATAATTTTACAGCTAAATTACCAACTTTAGATGTCTATTAATTTATCTGGTCAAAATAATAACTTTTATGACTCGATTACATATATGTGAATTGGATTAAGTAACTACCAAAATAAATTAACAACTTTGAGCGCTATAACAATCTGATTCATATCGACTACGCAGACATTTGTTACGAATTTAAATAACTTTTGAAGCTCCGACCGGGGTAATAAAAATGCAAATGTGTACTCCAACTAGAAAACTCGTTTATTATCTTTATGTAATATTTGTTACGTGGTGCAAGAAAAATTTACAATCAAAAGTTATTTTTCAATGCTTATTTTTATTTGAAATATGCTGATATTGATTTCAGAAAACAGAAATTGACAAAGTACAAAATTCAGGTGTAACTGATCAAATATTTGATAAGACTTAATGGAAACTTTCGGTGTACGGTAATCAAAATGGCGGGCAAGCGACGCGCTGTAATGGCCGCCGGCCTTGGGCTGCGATCGCAATCAACTTATTATTCAATCTCATGTCGCGAATTGGTCCGAGGTCCAGCGGTCATTGAACTCAATGTCCACTCCACTCCACTGGTACACTCGTCATGTATCTAGTATTCAACTTGTAATCAGATAAGCGATCACATTTATCAATTTATAGTTCTACTTCTATCCCTTCATATAGCACAGTACTTGAAGTATTAGAAGTGCAAGTATGATTGTACACATTATAATTTATATTTCATGTATACTTCTTAGGGTTCCGTAGCCGAATGGGAAAACACGGTTTGTCTGTCAGTCCATATTTTACAGCCACTTTATTTCTAAACCATTAGGACTACACAGTTGAAACTTGGTAAGTAGATGTATTCTGTGAACCTCTTTACGATGTATTGCTTAACCAATTAGTCCCCCACTACTGAGCACGCGTTTCTACTCATACTGAGGACGCCTAAAGCGTATTCCACCACGCCACTCTAGTGGAGGGTTTAGTGGCCAACCCAAGTGTCTGAATTTTTAATGCCGCCCGAAGGCTTTCGACATGGCTTCCGTAGTCTAACGATAACGATCGGGATCGACGACTTTACGTGGTCTCCGGAGCACGGATGTGCTCATGAAATTTCACCACTAGTGGTCACCCGTCCTCCTAGCGACCGCTAACTGCTGTTGCTTAATTTTTTCGATCACATACGATCACATTCACAACGGTAGGTACATCATTATGCAGACTGAAATGACTGAACTGATTACGAAATATTAAGCTTTGAAGGGATTATTTTGATTAAGCTTCAGAAGCTAAAGAAGCTAAAGAAAAAGAATCTTTAAATTCTTTACTTTAGATTTGTCGCTGATTACAAATTTATGATTATATAAAACTGTTTTGGTTGTTAATTAATCATAAACTAAACAGTTAATTAAACGAATCAATACGTTTTAATAATACAGTTAATTTGTTATTATAAGAAGGAAACGGGTTTTTGTTTTCAATGAGTTATACTTCACAACAGTTTGGTGGCTACATGATTTGAAGATGTTGATGGTAACCATTTTAATTCGAAAACAGCTGTGAAACTTGTAACTTTGTCACTGTTTTCATGGGTAAGGTTGCTATAATTGTTTATTTTCATCTTTTGTTTGTCATACATAATTAAAATTATTTAAAAGTATGGATATGCGACTAATACTTAAGAGGTCGTCGTTCGGCGGTCGGTGGAGCGTTGACGTAAATCCGACACGGTCCGTTATGTCCTCCCGAGAACAATGGGCCGGTTCGCGCCACTCGCCTAATGAGAAATGTTTGTTTTTCAGCCTCACACAATAGCTACTCTCATTGCTGCTTTCATTATTACCTCCTTGTGTTCTCGACTTGAGAAGTGTTAATAATCGTCAGCGTGTTTCTTTCTAATAGATTGTCTATTCGTTTCATTTCGTCTTACGTTGTTGCGCAGTCGATAGGTCGTTACATCTCGCGGTACAATAAAACAAAACAGATAACTGATAGCTCAGCTATAGAAAAAGCGATACAAAGAGCTATAATTTAGTGATGTTCCGAAGCCGACCTTGATTGAAGGCTCATTAGCTGCTCGGAGTCAGAATCGGACGAGTACGCGCCGAACCGGTCTTGGTCGTGAGTCCGCATGATTTATGCCTTAGCTTTACAAAGAGTTTTTTTAGTGGACCGGTTTTCCAGGACTTTTTGTGTAGCTGCCTGGATACCGTGAAAAAATGTAGTGTCAGTTTTTTCGGTATAATAATAATACTGAGCATTCCTTTTGTGTCAAACACGGACGTGGGCCACAGGTAGACGTGACGCGAGGGCGCTGTGGCTTTATTATATTAATGAGTAACACCCAATGAATACAAAGATCGGACCTTTCGAGTTTATCGTTTGCAGGTCGTAGGGTTGTTTGATGTTCTACGAGTATTCATCTAGTGTGAAATTAACGCCACGCTTTGCCCTTGGGAATTGGAAACTCGCTACCAGAGTTAATCTGTCGCTATGTTAAACATTTGGGCTGAATATTAATAATTGTAACGTTCATACATGGAATATCTATTTATAAGATTAAAAAAAAATATATTTATGTAGTTATTCCAAATAAATTTTATTTTAAGGAAAACGTTTGTATTTCAGTGTAAACTGGTTTTATTAAAACTAGTTTACCTTGAAATAAGTATCCTCATCATCAGCTATTAATAGTCACAGACACATAATCATTTATCTGTAGTTATAGACGTGTTCGCCTTGATAGAGCAAGTAATCAACTATTTAAATGACCAATAACACTATTGTAATTTGTAAATATTTTTACCTTGAAGTTTGTCAATGACAATGACATCGGTTGGAAAAAACACCTGACTACCTCCATTTAAGTGGCGATTTCATAGTCAGGTATTTAATTCATTTCTGCGCGATAAATAAATAATACTTCTGCGAATAACAAATTTAGAAATATTCAAAATAATTATGGATCGAGATTTTGCTCTGCGCTGATATCTTCGACCTTTAAATGACATTAGCGGATAAGGCGTCCGCGTCTGTAACCAGTTTTTGCTATACTTTTTGTCGGAATTTATTTATCTACCAAGTTGTATTATCCTGTTCCTACCACCTGCCGCGGTCGTTACCCGCTTAGAAAAACTCCCCTCGACAAAAGATCCCCGAAGTTATTCTTACTTATAATTATGGGTTTACAACACAAAGCGTTTCGAGCAGAAACAATATATTTTTTATTACCTTGAAAAAAATTGGCCTTTGATTCGTTGGAAAAGGGCATTCTTCGACTTAAATGCAGCCCCCATTTGTGCGTGTTTTTTGTATGTCACAAAAAATGTAAACATTTCGCTCTATGGTGAATAGATGTTCGAGATAAGAAATGGTTATATCAGGATTTAAGTTGACTAATATTCAAAGCGAACAAAGCATTCCAAAATGTAATGTGCTTTGTTTTACTGATGTTCTTGACTGCTTGATTGTTATTATTCAGTCAATTTTACGTTTTAATACCGCTTTGATTATGATTATCACAACGAAAATTATATACTATTTTTTAATGTTTACAAATGTTGCGCTGGTTAGAATGTGTATTGTGATAAGAATATTTTGAATTTATTTAGGTTTTATAAACAATATCATTAGGAAAGATTATATTTCATTCGACAACATAAATTAATGTTACATTGTAAATATACTTAAAGCAAATATTACGCGCTCCACGCTCGGAAGTATCCACTTATCAGTTATAGAGCATGACATATAAACCTAATATGTAGGTACATAACGATCGTTATGACCGAACTGTGTCAATAAGATAATGTATAGATAATTCGGACCACACAGCGGACTATAATTAATTTAATTCAAACTGTGGGTTTGTTATCTGTTCACTAATTTATCAGTAAGAATACTGTAGTTTATATCCAATAAGGTCATTTGAAATCGTAATACTCTCATAATAAAATAGTCGTCTTATGAATTGTTTATATTTTTAACTGTATAATTAGGACTCCAGACGTACAGTTTTAACTGTTTAGTTGTACTGTTACATCTCCATGTCTGAAGGCCAAAGAACTTTGCAGTTCAACTCAAAACAATGAAGTTTTCATTAGACAAAACGGTACAGAAACCTGCCAGTTAACATAAAACGCCTGTAGTCCACACGGGGTACACAAATACATAAAACTTCTGTGAAAACGCTTCACCTGGTTAACTACAAATGCGTTTTATTATTTTCAGGTAATACACATAGACGTAAGAGATATTTCACCACATCGTGTTGTGCCAAGGTCGGTATAAAAATGTTTTGATATTGATATTAGTGTTGGTATGATTACAAACAAATGTCTTAAAAACAAATGAAATACTCACAAGTAATCAAGAGGACTCTTATGAGTCCAAAATCAATGGGTTTAATATTAGGTATTCCAAGGAGCTATCTTCCACCTACGAAGCATACCTGCATCATCAAACCAACTAAGTGGGTCTAGATTATTGCATTGTTATTCAATCTATTAATCTGCCAAATTTATTGAAGATACGGCCAGAAGGAATGAAATTCAAGTTTATTAAATTAAATATTCAAAAACAAATAAGCTATATGTCCTAAGTAAGTAATGTCCTATAAATATCAAATAATACTTTTGGCGTCCTTTATTATCCACTTAAGAAGCATTTAAATTAAGTGATACAGACTTGAAGTCGCCTCACACAGACTCCATTATAAATAGACCGGTTCAACTTACAGTGACAGCCGGCAAGTGGTCGCATTGTGTAGTATGATGGTTAAATTAGCCCTCATTGGAATTAAAATGTAATCCACATGATGTTGTGATGGATCCAATTGTTTGGTATACCGAATAACATTAAAGTAATGCTCTTAGATTGAACCCTTCATATCTAGATTTTATATGCAATGGAATTTAATGGCGTTAGTGCAGGATATCTAATGTCATCCGTAACGTTCGTGGTGTTTGTCAATATACATATTTCATGGATTTACGGCTAATGTATGATCTCTTGAAAGGAGCCTCCATCGCAGCAAAACGACAACTTAGACTTTACACTCTTTGTTGTCCTAGCTGTGGTAGCTAAGGATGATAATATATCTTCTACAAAACTTCAAAGCGCTTACTTAGCAAGTAACACAGAGCGAAGATTGATACAATCCATCAAATGTTTCAGAACAAGGAAAAGCAAAAGTATTCAGAATTAACAGTTAGCGAACTTTCACCAGTAAAATATTACAGACAGTCGTCAAAGAAGTTGTAAGCGGATATAAATCTCCCTATTCAGTTTAGTTTGATATTGGCCGCAACTGCTCTCGGGTACTTGGCTAACAAACTTTGCGTAAGAATAGCAAACTTTTAATGTTGTTCCACGGTCGATTCTAATAATATGAAAGAAGGAGCTTCTCTTTCCTCTTTGATATACTTTGCGTGAAATACGATCGAACGAATTCATTTGTTTATGCTCTTCAGAGCTCTTCAGAGTTTTTGCAAGAGTGTTGAAATGTTTCTTATTGTATACCAGACACATTTCGTTAACTTTATTAGCTGACGTCAGTATATTTAGTTGTGCCGTGCCGCTTGGTATGTTGATGTCATTGTTTTTATTAAACGTTTTAAAAATAATTCCAAAGTTGAACTGTGTACCTTTCGTACGATAATGGACTTGTTTTAGTAACCTTCACTGGGTGTCAGATCGGGTGACCGACTTCCACTAAATGACTCCATTCGTAAGATAAGCCGGTTTTGTTTTGACTTGCCATATGATTACCAGCAATATGATATTTGATCTCTCACCAGCTGAGCATAATGTGGTACTTGTATGGAAACGAGTATTTTCAAAACATGCGTCTGAGTTTATTTTTATATCGTAATAGCGAAGAGCCTCATCTATCTATCCATTAGAATATTAATAGATTCTTGCGACCTGCCTCACATTAAAACCTCTAACCTTGACAGGTAAATTAGTTAGTAAATTGTAATTGAAAATGCATTACATTTTTTTTTATGTTAAGGACTGAATTACAATCATTCAATAATTTATCATTATATATGATGATGTTAAATTGTGTAGTTAATACTAAAGAATAATTTAATGCCGCCTAAGCTGACACAATGTATGGAATACATAAACTTTCGCCAATTTAAATATAGTGGCTTTTAAGCGTCTGACAGCTTGGGTTAATGAAACGGCCACTCCCTTCGGTCACACCCAACAACCGACACCCGACAACCACAACCGGCAGTCAATGCTCGTTCGACCGGTCCACGACCGGCTATAATTTTATCGAACGATAGTCGCTGTCGCTACTCGTAATGGAGTCGAGGATTCGATCTAATTTCCTGTAAGTATCAACACGATTTGCTTTGGGAAACAACCTTTTTGCAAATTGAACTCTAGGCCTTATCTTAGTAACGTAAAAGCCAGGACTGCTTGAATCTTTGTAGTAAGTGCCTATGTAAGTAAGTAATTTATAAAGTTTACAAACTTTGAATGTATTTATGAAACTGCATTGAACTTCGCAA
>DWKC01000852.1:0-11323 GCA_018249195.1 Racta chiria
ACAGATTTATCACGGTAAGTAAATGATAGAATAAAAATTATAAAAATATTTCTAGGATAATTCCACTATTGGTAAACTTAAAATGAATTTCTCGTCTACCCCGTCGTGTGATGTATTTACATATTAAAAAGAATGAAGGATCTTGGAAAACCGTTTTTTGATTTAGGGATCCGTTTTCAAAGATATTAAACTAAAAAATGTGGAACTCAGAAAAAATCATGAATGTAGCTTAAACGATGAATTTATAAGGAACATTATTTGTGATGGGAAGGCTCAACAGGTTGACGAGTTATAACGCAACTACGGAACTCTACATTGCGTGTGGCTTGACACGCACTTGGCAAACTTTTCTAAATGAAATCGGTCAGTCACGATTGGGAGTTGTATACGAAGATTTACTAACAACATATTTATCTATTGCGATATGTTTGGGGATCCCCTTAATTAAATATATTTTTTTACTTTCAGCATTTCTTTTTATATCAGAGATGTTATGTAAAACCTTCAAGTCCTATATCAGTATAAAGAGAACTTTGTCAGATAGACGGACGGACAGCGTAGTCCGACACTCCCTATGGCCCCATTGGGTATGAAATTCGAAAAGTTACTTTTCCAAATAAGGTCATTGGTCACTTGAATTATGTAGGTAAGTAACTATTACTTCTAAAGTTTATAATTGCAAAGTATTAACTTATTTTCAGGCGCATTGAATTAACATGAGTCTTAAGTTAGTTCTTGCATATCAAACTAACATATAGCATAACAAAGTAAAATTATTTATTTCATTTCATTTAAAAAATATATTGCAAAATTTAGGTACCAATAGCTTAAAAATGGCTCCACAGAATTTCGTGATTTTTGGATTTGTTGGATTTATCTAAGCCCGGATAGCAAAAGAACTATTGGAACATTTGAAAATGATAGAAAATATATATAATCATGAACGTCATTTTGTTATTGGAACAGAGAGAAAAGCTGTCAATATATATATTGTCAATCGTATAGGATTGAAAAAGTTAAGCAACAGCGGGCGCGGTCCTTCGAAGGATGGGTGACCGCTAGTGCCAAAAATGTTATGAGCGCTTCCGTTCTTCGGATCGCAAGTAAAGCAGTTGATCTCAGTTTTTGTCATGAGATAGCAATTGTTAAGCCTTGTCAGAGGCCTTCGGACGGCATAAAATGTTCCGACACTCGGGTTGGCCACTAAGCGTTCCACCAATCCGCACTGGAGCAGCGTGGTGGAGTATGCTCTAGGCCTCCTCAATAGGAGGAGAGACCCGTGCTCAGTAGTGAGCCATTCACGGGTTGATGCCACGTTCGCCGGATTAGCTATTAAAATATAAAAGACATTTAAAAAGTAGGCTACTACAATATTGTGTATCTCACTTATAAGCACAAGAAAATTTTAAGCTTGAAACAAAGAGCAGAAGTATTATTTCTGCGGGCCTTTGAAGTGTTTTAATCAGTATTTCCCGGTAATTATTACAATAAGAAAACGAGTCACTTGGCTCTAGCTGGCTCTAGCTGGAGCCCGGTTGTATCATTTTCAGTTCCATTGCACTTTGGTTGTTGAAAACCACCTGTCCGTATACTAATGTTTTTTAAGACAATGTTTTCTCTCTTTAAATATTTTAATCATTATTCAGGTTTTTGAAAGACTCGTTAAATACAATGTAACTCATATTTTACTAGTTTTAAACCTCGTTCTTAGTAGTAATAGACTAAAATTATTAATTAGAACTTTATTATTAACCAACCAAAAAAAAAAAAAATCTTACACACTCATACCCCGCATTAGGATTGTCTGTGTCGCATGTGGGATGAATAACACACATTACCTGAGAACAAATAAATGACTGCCTAGTCGGGAATCGAAACTGGGATTGCATCGCAGGCAGCACTACCAACTTTTTAAGGTCAAGAGTCAATATTTTTTTAAACCTTTACTAAGTTAATACTGTATTTTTTACTTAGGTACAATAAAATTTTCATTTTATTAATATTTATTATATTTACTATCTTAATGAAAATCTCAATGCAACAATTTCATTCCATTAAATTTCATAATGTGATTTGTGAATAGTTACAGGGTATATCACTTAAAATTTACAGAATTATTTATATTGGTCTCAAAAGTCTGTGACGCAAAATCCTGAAAGCTTTGGTAAGTAAAAATTCCTTTGCTATATGGTAAAAAAATAAAAAAATAACACCGTCTGATGAGAGACCCCAGCGTGACGCGATTTGCATATCTTATTAAACAACTCGACGTCAGACAAAAATGAAAATGAGACACGTCAAAGAAAAAAAAAACCTACGCAACGTTCACGAGACAATGGTTATTTTGGGCGATACGAAAAAACGAGAAGTTTTTATCATGGAAATTACGGATGAACACTTTGCATTTTCTTTATTTCCTCGTTCGAAGAAGTCTGTTTTTTAATTATCGTGTTTGGCAATTAGTTTCGGGAAACGATCTCTTTTTCCCATTTCCCCCGCTGGCGAAACACTTGTCTGCGTTTAATGAGGTAATTTATAGTCTAAATACCGTTAGCGAAAATAAACAATAAAACCTTATTGCGAACTAAAGCAGCAAAATACCGGTTTTGTATTTAATAGCTAACTTAATTTTTACGGTTAACACTTTTGTTGATTTAACTGCGTAAAATTTAATACATTCTATTTACTTTAGGTTATGTTTGGAATAAGCAAACAGAAAATCAAAATTCTTTAACATAGCTTTACACAAACACCGGCCAAGTGCGTGTCAAGCCACTCACAATGTAGGTTCCGTAGTTGACGTATAACTGCTTATCGAGTTGAGTAATCTATTTTCTTTCTAAATCTATTATGTGAACTACTTCTATGATTTTAGAGGGGAGTACTCGTGACCCTAACAAAAATTATCACGTTAAACCTTAATATTTCAAAAACGGATCCCTTAATCGAAAAATGGTCTTCGAAGACCCATAATCTTTTTAAATTCCTAGCCAACGGTAATGCACACGATAGCGTAGACAAGAAAAAAACACTCATCCCCACATTATCCGTAGGGGAAGTACCTACCATATTATTTTTTAAAGATTTTATTCTTTCATTTTCTTACCGTCACAAAAATATACTTCTTCTTTGCTACCCATATCTGTCCCACTGCTGGGCACGGGTCTCCCCTCACAATTTGAGGTGCTCCCATAGTGTACCACGCTGGCCAAGTGCGGATTTGTAGACTTCATACACCTTTGAGGACCATATGAGATCTCTCGGGAGTTCTGATTTCCTCACTATGTTTTCCTTCACCGTAGCAAGTGATAATCAACATCATAAATATACACATTCTTGCCCAATTTCATATTTATAGTACCTACTAAGAGTCTCTTCGCTAGAGTGCGAACGAACGGAGGGACGGACATGCCGATACTATAAGAGTTCCAAATTTTCTACGAAACCCTAAAAAGCAATGAAACCAAAGAAAACGTGTTAGTTCTGATATCTGCTTCAAAATAGAGTACATATTGAATTTGTTTTCATAGATAAAACCTGTGAGGCTAACAATTCTTATACAAGTTTGACAAATACCGATTTTTTACTCGTTATGAGTAGTATATACAACTCGTATTGACATCGTAAAATAGCACCCCTGACCAGGAAACTAATACCTCTCCCGTATATACGTGATATATATCTGCCCCAGCCGGGTGTCGAACCCGAGACAACTAGCTTCGCAAACTGAGTCATTGTCAACTACGCTACGAGGGCGACCATCGAAGGTTCTTGTGAGAGCTTATACTTTAATGTATAAAGTTTCAAACATTAATTACCACATACTAGTAATAAATACAACAATAGGTATTCTTTTTAAACACAGTTTTAGATGAACTTAGACTACACATAATACTCTAGGATGTTCACTAAACGCAAACATAAAACAATTGCCAGTTTTATGTCATAATTAATAGAAAATCACCCCTCAATCTGAAGCCTAATTCGCCTCAGTTCGAACAAAACTGCTTTGAAGTGGGCAAACAAATTGTTGAGACACTTGTGTGGTTTCGAAGCTTTATTATACCCTAAATGACACACCGAGCTAGGATTATATCGATCCACGACAAAATCGTATTTCTGTAGGTAAAAAATGGCCAAATAGATTAGTTTGATTGCGTTTTGTATGGCTTGTATTCGATTTAGGATTTAGTTTGGACGTCCAATAATCTGACGACAGATGCATTGCAGTTTATCCGTTAATTTCTTCATACAAGTTTGTATTACAAATAGTTTTTTTAGCTTTATTGAATAGTAGTTTTTTATATTTTTAACTTCTATATAAAACTTTTTTTGTGTTGTAAGCAAGCAAACGAACAGACGCGTCATCTCATGGGAAGTGATACATGATATGGACATTAAAAACACTAGACTAGAGGGTCACTAACGCGTTGCCTGCCAGGAAGTAATGAACAGCTGAAGCAACCAGATTCAATAACGTCACTAACTGACCCCAGATACACTAACAACATACCGCTTCAGGACGGAATTCAGAAGAAGAAAGTGAAGGAAGATGACTGAAAGACGGGGAGAAAAAGAGGAGAACTGGCTCATAAGCTCCCAACTGGAACACGGTTCATCCTACTGCGTAAAACGTTTTTTTTAAAATATCAGCTGGAGAAAAAAGGTTTTTATATTTAATTTTATATAATTTACCGACTAGAAAATAATAGTTTAGTTACCGCTTGATTTCTTTAAGCTTTTTATGAATAGAAACATAATATAACATGATACTATTGTTATTTGCCAATACCAAACATGATGGAAATAAAATTATATTAGAATTTTGAAATATTTGTCGAAAACGCATGATAAATAGACGCTGGTTTTTCGTTGAAGACAGTAAATCTTAGGAAATGTTCAACACAACAGATGCAGAGAATCAGTGCAGGCAATCCCTCTTGTTTTTTACGGAGGGGTCGTAATCCGCGAGACACAAGCACGCCTATCATGCGGAGTAATTTGGTGACCCGCACACATTAGCACTATAAGCCTCAAGTGCAATCTTCTTTCGACTTCGGCTTTGCTCGTTCGTTCTGTTTTTTTATTTACGTCATAAATGGTAGAATGTATATATTTTAAATAATTGTAAACTAAGTAACTGGTCGATTGTACAAAAAAAACTCAAATTAGACATAATTTTTAAAAAGAAAACTATTTTTGAAAATATTTTGAAAGGTGATTTGGTGATTCACTGGCGTAAAACAGATGATTAGTACCTTGAATTTTGAACTTTTCAATGAATAACAGTTGAATACCCATTTTTTGTTCATACATTCTTCTTTTTACAAAAATATGTAGTTAGGGTAAAAAATATAAGAAGCCTATATTATTTCCATTTAAAGATAGAAACAAGTCTTGAAAAATAACGAGACATCGACCACGAAAACGTGGCAAATGTGTATAACGAAGGAAATTAAAATTCCCAAACAGAGGGCAGTTACAACAAATCCCGCCACTAAAACTGCTATATATAGAGCTCGACGTTATAAAAAATCATTGCCTACCCTCGTTCGTCGGCGAGGGGAAAATCTAATCTGTGCATTTTTTGCGGGATCGCGATGCCACAAAGAATTTCATTTCCCACTGTTCATCTATCTCTATTTCACTGACGGCTCTTGTTCTTGTCCCCCCCTCGTCCTCCCTCCGCGACGCTCAGCCGTTTTTTAGATTTCCTCAATCGGAGATAAGGTTAAGCGAATCCGTCTTATTAGTGGTTTTTACGACATTTGCTGCTTCTAATTTATTATTTTGCATCTGATCTGTATTCCGGTTTTATTTTGATTAAATCTAATGTTTTTTTTCTTGTAAATTAGTAAATAAACGGTTTTTTCCCCTCACTAGGTCATGTGTTTAGTGTTTCGCCTTCATGTGACTCAAATGGCTTGGATAAATATAAACCCTTAACCCGAGAACAGACATTCATCTGCCGCACAAATGCCCCTGGAATCCAACACGGGACTAACGCTTTGCAGGCCGGATCACTACCAACGAGGTTACAGCTGTTCAACTATATGGTATTTGCCAACAAACGAACAGACGAGCTAGACGATAGTAAGTATCGCCCATGTATATGAGAAATACCAAGGATATGACCGTAATTGGCAATGAAAGAAGAACTGGTTCTAAAGACCTCCGATGACCCCGACAGCCCCCGATACACGACGAGACGTTTGGCAGCTGACGCAAGCAAAAATACATTTGAAAAATAAGACTACAAACCAAATGTGCATTTACGAGTAGAAGTGCTCATCATTAAATTATTTAAACAACAATCCCGCAATCCCGAACGTCATGTCTATTATAACAAGCATCAAAACATTAAAATAGGCGAAACTTCGAATCCCAACTTATAGTTAATTGTGTTAGTGGTATCAATAACAAAATAAGCCTCCACGAAAACATTTTAACACAATTGTACACAATTGATATTCAAATCGATGGACAGTGTTGCATTGTCCCCTTATTGCCCCTTATTGACGCGTAATTGTCAATAAATTCCTACGGGAATCGGAGTTTAATGTGGGTTTGGGTGAAAAAAAGTTGTTTTATTAATATTTTTACGAGAACGTTTAGGAAGGTCGATAAGATCTGTCGCTTGGGAAGTTTTTTCTTTCAATTTCCGTCACGATTTGTAAACTCATTATTGGCGAGTCGATGGGGGCGATAGGGGCAGTGGTCGCATGGTATCGAGTGCGATGTTATCGTATCTCTTAGCGACTTTCATCGGGGCTCTCGATTGTCCCCGCCGTCCCCAGCCTGCCTGTGAAACGTGATTTCAATGACACTTGCAGTCAGTTATGATTATTTACGAGTCTGCTTTTTACAAGCTTTTATTCAACTGGTAATGTTTGAAAGTATATGAGTTTATTCGGGTCACATTTTGCAAGCTGTATTTTTCTTAGCTTTTTTCTTTAAAAAAATATTTTGACAACTCACACATGTCCGTCTAACCCCAAGTTAAGCTTAACTATGGTGACCAGACAATTAATAAACATAAATATATATTTTCAAATACATTCGTAAATATATATTTTTTTACAGCCAAATACACAGTGACCCTAGGAGCTGAAATTTAGTATACTCGTACTGCTTCATTTCTGATGACAACATTTTTATGATAAGATTTTTAAGATGCTACGCTCAGGATTGGCTACAGACAACAGAACTCCTTAACGGTTAACAATACTAGTATAAAATATCAATCTCATATCAAATTATACAGTTCAATTTGTAATAAGTCGGTTCATATCGTCTTAGCACCAATGAAACCTTTTTTATTTTATTCATTTATTTGTTATTATAAATAGATTTATTATTAAAAACTTAAAACGAACTTAGGTATTACGTCACTGTTACTAGTTAGGTTAGGTTTAAGTGATTCAAAAGTTTGTAAACGTCTGTGCAAATATTACTTGTGCCCGAGACTAGGTTATATAAATTGCATAATACAAAGTTTCATCATCCATTTTATCTTCTACAATGACGAACTTACCACAAACTTTCACCTCCTATTCCAACCCTTATCTCACATTTTTTCGCAATAAAAAGAATACAAAATATACATTATGCCAATTTAGAAACCATTGTCTAAAGTTAGGTTATACCTAGTGAAACGCAGGAAGTCACGCTTAATTTTTTTATTTTATTTAATGACACCAAAGTTATACAACATTGCAAACATAGATTTCTGCCTAACTGTATGCCAGTTTGTCGGCAGTACATAATGGGTCTCGGGAACTTTATACTTAGAATTCCTCTTTACTTTTTTATCTAATTTAAATTTATATTTATAATATACTTATTTTAATTTTGCAACAGATGCACTCAATACATTAATATGTTAAGGTTAGGTTAGGGTTAATATTTAATTATAGTATTTATAGTTTATAAGATATGATGACTGCTTCCAAACAAGGACTCCAGATTAGTTCCAAATTTGATTCTGAAATAAATTCAGTGTATAAAATAATTTTAGGATTAAACTATTTATACAGTAACTATACATTTCCAAATATTGTTAATTACTGGCATAATGCCTGATCATAGTATCTAAGGACACTTAGGCAGTGTTTACGAAGAATGCTTTTCAGCTGTACTAATTCCTTACATCGAAACGTTCTTAGGGTCTTGCGTCGATACTAAGTGATCAGCGAAGTTAAGGAACAGCGGCCGCGGAGAAGGATGGGTGACCGCTAGTGGAAAACATTTAATGAACGCTTCCGTGCTCTGTAGGGCACGGAAAGCCGTCGGTCCCGATGTTACCATTAGATAGTCATCGTAAAGCCGGAGGCCTTAGGGAGGGATAACAAATTCCAACATTTGGGTTGCCAGTAACCCCTCCACCGATCCGCACTGGTATAGTATGTCCCATCCTTCCTCAGTTCTGAGAAGTGACCCGTTCTCATCAGTGGGCCATTAATATGTTGACGTCAACTTATGACTTATTAGTATAATAATCACATCAATCAAATGTTGACGTCGAAGTATTAGCATAAGTCACTTAATAAAACATAGGCTTACAGAAGTAAATAAAATAAATTACGTAACGCTTTTTGCTCTGTAACGGAAAGAGAAGCAAACTAAAACATTATTATTCTAATTAAGTTGTATGGAGAAATTAATTCCAAAGCTTGGAGCTTAATTCAAGGCTGTTGCCTAAACGATGTCGTCGGTTTAGATCAGTGCTACTCAAACTTCAGGTTGCTTAAAACCAATGTTTAGAGTTTAATGGCTCCATCAATCCTTGTAAGCCAAACTTTTCTGATCTTATTAAGAGTGAATTTATTGTACAATTAATGTTGTTGGAGACATTCACAAAAACAATGCAACTTAGTTATTAACATGTAATTCATTCCGCCTTCCTCATCAGTAAAACAAAGCAAATTGAAAAAAATCCTTCGTCTTATTTCTGACGTTCGACTTCCGACGTCTTATTTCGTCTGCCAAGATTTTCAATGTCGCAGTTGTTTGCAAAAAAATTAGGCTACTTTACGAAAAGAAAACTGTTAGTAAAATACCATATTGTAAAATATTATAGAGCATACAAATATCTTGTGATCACTCCAGATCCACAAAAAAATCGGTATGAACCATATTGCAAAAATAACGTCACTTTTACAAGTACCATATTACAAAAAGACGTTTATCATAATATAAAATCAGCTCTTTCCTGTTACAATAGGGGCTATTATCCATCCAGCGATATAGTTTGAGAACAACTGGCTAAGACATTAAAAGCCTGCCTCGTATACCGTTGCACGTGAATCAGCCGTGATTTCGTTTCACATACAGCATCCTAAATTAAGCTTTTAATTACATTTAAAGTCTAAATGAAGCACCGCATATATAACCTTCGGTTGAGATGTAGAGCGATGTAGCGTCTATTAAGATAATTATACGCAAATGCGATTTTGTAAGGTTATATTGTTACGTAAATTGGCTTAGGTTTTCTAGGCTCCTTACCTACGAAATATATATTACGAATCTTTCATAGCCCGACGGCTTCCTTCGATCGTTTGTGATAGACAACGTTAAGTAACAGCGGGCGCGGTCAGGACGGGGATGGGTGACCGCTAGCGATGAAATGTCATAAGTGCTTCTGTGATTCGGAGGGCACGTAAAACGTTGGTCCCGTTATAGCAACGGTTATAGCAACGTTATAGCACTATTGCAATCGTTAAGTCATGTCGGAGGCCTTCGCCGGTATAAATACCTCCGACAGTGGGTTGGCCACAACCCCTTCACCAGTCCGCATTGGATCGGCGTGGTGGAATATGCTCTACACCTCCTCAGTTTGAGGAGATACCCGTTCACGGTAATGAGCTCCTAATGAGTTGAAGCAAACTGACAGAAATGAAAGAAATACTGAATGTTGTCTACGGTTCTAACAATACACCAGTGAAAACCGTATTCAAATCGATATCATCCATTTCTGAGATTAGCGCCCACAAACGCACAGACGAACCAATAAATAAATAAATCATTATTACGGGTTGTAGCATAATACCTCTAGTAAAAGTTTCATCCAACTCTTCATGCATGTACATAGGAGATTAGATTAATGATGCTATAAAGATATTTTAATAATGTTGTAGTATTAACAATGATGTTGAATGAAAGCAGCGGGAAGTATGCAGGGAGCGGTTCATTGGCATGAAATGTCAGATAGTCTGGTAGGCACGTATGCGGCTTGCAATAACATGCCACACCGAGTCGCAATGCAACTCGCGAGCGCCCGCCGCGCACATTCTGGCATATCGCCGCTTTAATATATGAGATGTAGGGCCGATTGTTGTAGCAACCTACGTTTATAGTCATTCTAATATATATTGGAGCAGAGTGGTGGTGTTATTAAGTTCTAACTGGCTCTCTTCATGATCTGGTTTCCTTCTCGGAGGGCCATTGGATTTAAAGCCAATATGAGTTGAAATTTAGACCTTTAAAGGACGTCGATGCTTTGCTGTCCATCTGTCAGAGAGCTTTATCCGTATAAACTGCAAAAAAATACAAATTAGAGATCCCCATACCAATAATTGTTTTACACGCGTTTTTCGGTTTACGTTTTCACCGTTACAGGTAGATGTTTGAAATTTCCCTAAAATGCGCTTGCTTTACTATATTTTATCGTGTATTATTAAAATGTCTCCATACAAACATATTTATTATTAGTAAATATTACACGCGGTACGGACCCTGCGATTCTCTAAAAACGTACTCTAACCTAAATCTGATAATTTATTCAAATTGAAACTACGTATTTTAAACGGTACATCGTTCTATATTGAGATGATATATCGGTTGTGTACATTTTATAATTGTGTATAGGTCATATAGATCTCAAAGATAAACTCCGTACGTAAATTAAGTTCTCCGAGTAACCTCAAAGGCCCCCTTGTTTGTGAGCTTTCAATAGCCAGGCTCTGCTGACTGCTAATGAAATTGACCAAACTACATTCACGATAAAAATAAACATGAAATACTTTATGACATATATGTATAGAGCTGGAGTTTTTTCACCTTTTGGTTCGATTTCCGGCAGGGGTACGTTTGTGAAAGAAGAATGCTTGTTCTCCGGTTATGGGTATTTTTCGTTACGAGATTAATAATATTATAACAAGCACCAGCTCTATACGATGTAAGGTTTAAGGTTTAAGATCTTTATTAATATCCGAACGAATTAAAAAAAATCACTTACTGATATGAATTCTATCGTTATGACTAACATGTACAGAGAACAGAAGTATTTGTGAAATATTGAAAACAATTCAACAACAAAATCCTG
>DWKC01000853.1:0-11321 GCA_018249195.1 Racta chiria
CTATTTGTTTATAGTTTTTGTTAAGTTAAGAAAAACGGACTGTACATGCATTAATTTAAGTGCAGTTACATTTACGATTAGCTATTCATTTACACGATCCACAATGCACTTTACTAAGATGTGATCATAAACTACCTAGGGATTGTAAGTTGAGTGAATATCTTAATATTTTTCAGTAACGACAGTGACTTCTGGCAATACTGACAATAGTGACAATACTTATAAGAAATCAATACGTCTATGATTTCGCCTGTGGGAATTTGTAGTATGAAAAGTAACAAACAAAATATTCAAGTGTAATTTACACTACTGACTGTTAGAATAAATATTTTATCAAACTGTTCATATTATAAATAGGCTGTCCCAAATTTTGACATCTTAAAAATTTTGATCATGTATAATTTTTCTATTGAATTTTTGTGCTATAAGCAATTCGTGCATAAAATCTGACAACTTCATTTATAATTTCTGAAATCTATTTTAAAATCAAAGTAATGATTTTTTTGGGAAATCTTTAAAGTGAAGCAGTAACACTGGTTTTTTGTTTTTATTTTGATTTTGAATGTTTCGATTTATATTCGAATACGGAAGTGGCTGGTTGGCTGTGTTGACGCTCGAGTTTGGTTGCGAAACATGTTCTATAGCTTTTTAGGACTGTTTGAAAATGTCTAAATTATGGTAAGAAACGGATCGTAGACGTAAAGCTAGCGACTTCAATCATGGCTACGCGAGGAGAAAAAGCTGGAACGGGTGCGGGTGCGGGTGCGGGAGGCAATGGCGAAGAACAAATCGTAGAGGTAAACGATTTGGCCTACATACCGTTGAAAATACTTTACCTGGTTTGGTTTGAAAGAATTTGTTTTTTAACGGATAATTTAATGAATTACAGACATTGGCGGAGGTATTCAGATGTTTCATATGTATGGAAAAGCTTGTGGACGCCCACCTCTGCCCTCATTGCTCGAAGCTATGCTGTTACTCATGTGTGCGACGATGGTTGACGGAGCAGAGGTCGCAGTGCCCTCACTGTCGTGCGTCCTTGCACCTCCACGAGCTGGTCAACTGCCGTTGGGTTGAGGAGGTCACCCAGCAAATAGAAACAATGCAGAGTACTACTGCCACCCAAAGAGATAATGTTAGAGACAGGTAAGCAAGTACTAATTTATATTAAGTATTGATTGTATATTTTTGTTGAATTAAATTTAATTTTGTAGCTAGATTTTTCATGGTAATTATATACTTATAAGATTATTTCTTATAAGATTATTTTTGTGTGTGTTTAACATATCTGGTAGGGTGTCTAGATAATTTATTAAACTAAACATACTTTTATTAGCTTAAGCGGTGTTATTTTTCTATTAAATTTTATTGGCTGAAACTGCACCCTTATTTAGGCATATGAAGAAAATAACACAATTGGTCATTGGTGTCCTGCGACCCCAAATAAATTGTCAAAAAAATATTGACATGCCAAAAAAATACCTCCATTATTTCAAAACTAATCAAATTATAAATATTAAAGAAATTTCAATAACGATTTTAAACAATGAAAAATGTAATGAGTTGTGATATATGTCAAAACTTTCTCACAGATTTCTGGCTCGAGCGACAAATAAAATAATATGTACTTATCAACTTCTTCCTTTGTTTTACATCTAAGTACGGGTTCCTTTACAACTGAGGTCATAAATTTCTTGAAAATCTCCTGCTTATTTTTCTAACCAGGATAAATATATTTGTTTGATCATGTTCACGTAAATATTCATAGGATTAACATATTTATTGCAACCTACTAAATGGTGTAAAGTTTTTCATTTCAGTCTACACTATCTTTTGTAGCATTACAGTATGTAACAGTATTACAATAGCTGTTTCATAATAATTTATTTCCAAATAATAATGTTTTTCTTAAAATACTATTAAGTAATGGTATAATTCATTGTGCAACTTAACCAATCATGTAGGTCTCTTACAAAATAATTTAAAATTGGCTTAAATTCCAGAAATAAACCCTATCACAAGTGTTAATTTTTTGTGTAACCAGATGTCCGACCCACCAAGAGAAGTTGTCAGTATACTGCTGGACTTGTCGCCGATGCATCTGCCACCAGTGCGCGCTGTGGGGTGGCACACACTCTGGGCATAACTTCAAACCCTTGGAGGAGGTGTATGAGCAACATGTCACCCAGATCCGTGATGAGGTCTCTCAACTGCGAAGACGATTGTTGGAGCTCATCAGTCTTGTGCAGGACGTGGTATGTTAACAAGTAATGATTTAGTTTTTTAAATATTTAAGCAATTATCACGCTAATATATTAATCTGGAATGTTCAATGCTTTTCAGTTGTTGGTTATTGATTGAGCCTCTGTGGTTTTTATTTGAATAAAGTAAAAAAAAAAACTTATAAATGACATTTCACCTTTGTGTTACTGTTCACTCCCACATATGGGAAAAGCTTATGTTGGTTATAGTCAATCATTTACTCCTACTATTTAATTCAAAGTTTGTACAGACAGTTTTGTATCAAATAAATTTAATTTTCAGGTACAAGCAGGTATTAGTCCAATGTTTGTCAAATTTCATTTGTATTACAGTTCCTTAGTGAATAATGTGGCTTCAAACAACATATTCACTAATCTTGTAACACAAAAAAGTAACGTACGTCGTTATAAAAATGTCTAAATGTAGATTTATATTTATGTTGTTATTATAACCAAAAGTAATTTTCTTGACCATTCCGACTTTTGCTCATCTCACTATCAATAGAAAGTAATTGTGTCTCGGGCATCATAAGATGTTTCGGATTTTAAAGGGTTTTAATCCTAATGTTATATTACCCATCACATTGTGAGTGGAGACCTGAGCCCAGTAGGGGGGCAGTTATGAGTTGCAATGATGAATGATCAATCCTTATGTATGTCGCTTGCAGGAACGTAACGTGGAGTCAGTTCGAGCTGCGAAGGATGAGCGAGTCCGAGAGATCCGCAACGCCGTGGAGCTGATGATCTCTCGCCTGGACTCGGCGCTCAAGGCCAAGCTGCTGACGCTCATGGGCCAGAAGAACGGCCTCACCCAGGAGACAGAGCAGCTAGAGCATTTGCTTCAGGAGATTGAGCATCAGATGCACACCAGTACTAGGTGACTGACTTCACTGATTTACTTATTTTTAATAATGTGTAAG
Source organism: Racta chiria (assembly GCA_018249195.1). Taxonomy (NCBI): domain Eukaryota; kingdom Metazoa; phylum Arthropoda; class Insecta; order Lepidoptera; family Hesperiidae; genus Racta; species Racta chiria. The sequence goes on from DWKC01000853.1 coordinate 3,182, forward strand.
CGTTCATAGCTCAGAGGCTTGCGTTAATCGTAAGTGACCGATGGAATTAAACGCAGTTAGTAAGTGGGCTGTATTGGGGCGGCCCATAATATCAATCCCGGCGATCATTCTATATATAATATCAATGTGGCGGAATAGGTCACTTACAATCAGGTGACCCTTCTCCTCGTTTGCCTGCATAAAACAGAAAAAAGAAGCGGTAACGTTTTGCTGTGTCGGAGACAGTGGGTAGCTTAAAAACTGCCGACACTTGGGTTGGCCATTAACCCTTACACCAATCCGCACTGGAGCACTGTGGTGGAGTATGCTCTAGGCTTGGTCAGTGGGGAGGAGAAACACATCGTCAGTAGTGACGACCATAAATGTGTTGAAACCAGTTTCATTATTTTAACAAATTAAATTTTAATAATTTAATGTGTAAATTTTACAGATCTGAATTGATTACGAAGAGTGGTGACCTGTCCAAAATGATTCATCAAATCCGCAAGAAACCGATGGCTAGTTTTGTGACTGCACCAGTGCCGGCAGACTTCCACAGGCAAGTTCGAACGACCATCACAGATCACAAATTCTTAACCATGTTAGAAATTAGTTCCCTTTTATTGCACTAAAGTAACTTGGGGATCCATGTTGGGATTGATCCATGTCAAAAAATGTTTTGGGTGGTTCAGTATTTATCAAATTACGATTTATACGATTACGATCTCAACAAAATTATGTTAGTTGTGTGCTATCAGGAATTCAACAGAAATCCTAAAATTACTGTTAATTTAAGATAAGCAGAATAACTTAAATACACAGCGAAATAGTCCCGAGCTACGACTCGAGCACGTTCCCGCTGGTGAACTTCACTCAGCTTCAGCACGCGGCTGCTCCAGTCTACTCGTCCCCACTACACGTGAACGGCCTGTGCTGGCGGCTCAAGGTGTACCCGGATGGGAACGGCGTCGTGCGCGGCAACTACCTCTCGGTCTTCCTAGAGCTCAGCGCCGGCCTGCCGGAGACCTCCAAGTGAGTTATGATCACCTGGTACTTTTTATACGTGCTCACGATTGTCGTAAATACCTTTTAAGATTATCGTGCAACCTTATAGGAGTGCGTGTTGGTATCGGGTTCTCACAATTGACGTGAATATGTTTGATGACGTTTATATACCCCGTTGTTATTCAAGGTCACTGCGTCTATTGTTTATCTATTGCGGCCCGTGTGGTTAAAGAATTTCAGTTTTGATACGCCGATCGTGAGTACGGATACTTAATGGTGGGCTAAAAAAATAAATTATATTTATCTTTTCTTGAAACGCTATTGTTACACAATGTTGATTTACACATTATTATTATTTGATATCTACCCTCAGTTACTAAAACAAAATCTTAGAACAGTAACTATTTAGCGCTACCGTTCCTATCCATATCACAAAGTAATGTTATTATTATATATATTTTGGTATAATTAAGTACTTCTGTCACGTTATATTATAGATATATTTATGCTTTTTTGTGTTATATAAATCCAATTAATACATGTGAATAGTAACATAATTTGGTCGTTACAACTGCTGCAACTATATTCAGCTCGGGCAAGAGGTGAGTTCTGAACAAGTCGCCTTAACTCTTAATTAGTAGTAGATCGCAGTTCTGTGTGGAAGCATGCTATCTAACTACTTCGAATTCTGTGTGCTATGTCATTAATAGCTCATTGGCTCTCATTGTGTATGTACATATTTGTGACGGTTTCAATGTAATGTTTTATTTTTATGTTATATACATTGAAATAAATAAAAAAAATTCAGCCCTTAAATAAGTGAGCCACGTTGGTTAAGTGTTCATCACCGTTCAGCAGTGTCATCACCAACGCGTTGCCGATCTAGAAATGGTGTTTAAACTACCTGTTTTTTGTGGCAATAGTCCAATAATCATGGAATACACACACAATACAAGTGGGCTTCTTGGTCTCATTTTACTGCAGCATGCTTTCTCATATCAATGTTCAAGAGAATCCATAATGAAAGCATTTCTTTAAGACTTGCATTAGTTGGTGGCAGCACTTGCAAGGTTTATCCATTCAACTGAGATAGTTTGGAGCCCTTACGCGGGTTGGCATAAGGGTTAGTGGCTGTCCTGAATGTTTGACCTTGTTACTCTGGTCAAAATTATAAGTAATTCTGTTCTATTTGTATATAAGAATTGGAAAGAAGTTTTGTCAATATAACAAAATGTCATATGTATATCATTAAATTAAAGAAGTGGCTTTTCAATTAATCTCGAATATGCTAGCAATTGAGCCATCAGCGCTTCAACAGAGTACGGTGCTTGATTTTTATCAGGGGTCATATTGACCCGTTCAATTGGCATTGTTCTAAATTAAATTAAACATCGCTTCAGGGCATCATCAATGCTTTAAATTTTTCAGTTTCCAGTGTTTCGCTGTTTGTGTTTCTGTCATCAGGAACGCTTTTATTACCATGAACTGTGTTGTCTCGCTCATCTATAGATCTCTTCCGACTCCTGCCATGGCCACTTTCTGTCGTAGGTTAATGCTTGATAGAATGCAATGTAAGGTTATTTTATCTGTTGTACGTTTCCTCTGGTATATGTAGCTGACGGATGTTGATGGTGTTTTGCGTGTGAGTGATAAATGGTAATGGGGAACTATAATAGGTTTTTTTCCTTTTCATGCTATCTGGTTACCACTTATTAGAACACTTTAGTTTGTAATATAAATATTTTTATGTCGCCTTGCTATAAGGCCATCCTAATTACTGGCTCCTGAATAAATAAATGTGGGGAAATTTAGGTTTTGAATTTCGAGATAATTATTGTTTATCGATTGGATTATAATAAATCGAGAACTACATCCGTACATTTCTGATTGAAGTCGTCCTACGCTTGACGATATTATAGCTTTGTTAGTAAAGAAACTAAGTTTTGACTACATTCCTTGTGATATTTACTTCTTTTGCAAAAATCAATCGTGACAGATCGTATAGGAATAATAATGTTTTTTTTTTAAATAGTATTTTACGAATTTTAAGTTTTATTCTATCTATTCCTAAACAATTACTTTTTCAGATAATCTCTTTATGGACGTTACGCTTGCAATGCATGTATTTTTATCAAATGTCGTATATACGGAGAGGTTAATTTGTTTTGCAGGTGGTCATAAAGACCTAGGCCAAAGTTGACCCTAATAAATTTACGATCAGTTTTAAAAACCTTTTTTTATATCAATAATAAATATAGTCTTTAAGAAACCTCCACCAATCCGCACTGGAGCTATGTGGTGGAGTATGCTCTACGCCTCCTCAGTACGAAGAGAGCCCTATGCTAAGTAGTGAGCCATTTAATTAATGGTTGATGCCGTAAAGAAAGCGATTGAATAGCGTTTTGCATTCTATACTTTAAAGCGATAGAGCAATAAACGTACTGACAGGGTCAAAATGAAGCAAGAATAAGAAAAAAATATTAAATGGATATTCTATGTCATAGAGTCCTGAAGTTTTAACTCCGTCGCAAACTCGTGGAATCGTACATTAAAGTTTAAGACTGGTCTATGAGCGATCGGGGTTATATCTGACCCCGATATATTATTCTTGAACTTTTATTGGTGATAACATTCGAGGCAGTACTTTGTAGGCATTGTGACTTATTGCGATAAATTTTTCAGCTTTTTAAAATGTAATTTAATGTGATTTGTTATTACAAACAATCTGTTCGTATGCATCCAATACCAAGTATGTATTTTTTTGAGCTTTCATATGATTATACTATTTAATTCTTGTCAAAGAAATTCTCATGCTCACTTTTAAAAAGGTTAAGGGATTTGGGTTTTATCCACAAAAATGTTCGATAGTTTTTTGACTGACATCAACGCATCGGAGTGTTGCTGATGTTCATGGGCGACGTAGTCCTGGTTGCTTATAACCTAAGAGGTTTCCATTAATAATACTGTAATTTCAGTTATTAATTGGTATGGTACATGTGGTCATCAGAGATCAATGTATCAATGGAATCCTTTCATACGAGTGTATTCTCGCCGCATTTATGATACCGATATCGATTCTGATGCCGCTATTAATACCAATATCGGTATCAGTGTTAGTATCGATACCGATACCAATTCCGATAACAACAGGTACGAGTACCGCGTGGAGATGCTGCACCAGGTGTCGCACGATCCCTCAAAGAACATTGTCCGCGAGTTCGCGTCAGACTTCGAGGTTGGCGAGTGCTGGGGGTATAACCGGTTCTTCAGGCTGGACCTACTAGCCAGCGAGGGCTACTTGAACCCTGACACGGACACGCTGATACTCAGGTACTTGTTTTGATTAATGGGTAAACACGGTTTTGTGTCTTTTGTGTTTAGGTGTTTATATTAGGTGTTATACTGTTCCATGTTACTCACAGTTTTGTATATTGTCGCGTAGTTTCATCTGTTAACAAATTTCGACGCGTCTGTCAAGCCGACATGGATCTGTGGGAAATAGTCGACCAGACGAACCGTAGGTCGATGGTTGAATGTTTTGTTGGATTTTTATAAATTCAAAAATAGAAATTCTAGATAGTTCTGGACGAGTTAGAAAAGAAAATACGGGACAGAAAATGTGCAAGGGGGATAGAAGACGGAAGGACGAAGAAGCAGAAGAAAGAAGAAGTGATAAGGAAGAGTAGTGAAGTGTGAATTGAAGTGAACGTTATTGTACAGTGTCGTGCCGCGTATTCAGTGCCGTTTGTGAACAGTGTAGTGCAGTGACATTAGTGCCTGTCGTTACCAGAAGATTAAATAAAACAACATCTATTAAAACCGGCCTTATTCCTATTCTGTACCCACTCCTGTGACAGTATCAATCAGCGAGCGTAAAGCAAGTGATCACAACTTTTCTTCACAGATAGCAATAGTTCTTGCTGATCGTTTACTGTCTGGGTGCTGTTTGAAAATGCTAAGTAATCATCCTGCCGGTCAGCACAGAGAGATGATTGTTGTCGGTTTATTTATAGTGTTGTCCGTGCCAGAAAATCCTAGTTTGAGGGTAATAGGTACGCATTTATTATTTATCGATAAAAGTTTAAAATCGTAATGAACTCACGACGGAATCAACTATGATTTCGATACGTGAGATCCGAGAATTAGTAGATCTAATTTTATAACAAACAAAACCCCATGGGTGGGCCGTTGTTCTATTTCCATGGGAGACAAAGGTGACGTTCCCATAAATAACATCTATTTCGACTATTAATAATGGTGCTTTGTAGTGGATTATTGTATTGGCCGACTAATTTGGGTGTTTTCAGTCGCAGTTTTCGATGGTGGATCGATAATTTGATAAAGGTATGCCAAGTCAAGTATGAACGTTGGTCTTTCGAAATAGTCAACAATACATAAACTATTTCTTTCGGGAGTGCCTTTTGATTCCTGCCTGTAATTTTCTAAAGTATTGTCGGTATTACAAATTACTTATCTCGCTTCGGTGAAGGGAAACATATCCTCATAAAGTTGCCTAAGGTGTGTGAAGTCTTCCAATCAATGAAACAAAGCGCCCGAGTGAAATTCCCGGCTGGGGCGTGCATTTAATACTGCAACTTATGTTTAATTATTTTAACTTATGGTCTGGCAGGGCTGTGGTCTTCTTACACAATGTGAGGGGTCTGGCCATAGTCCTTCGGCAAAGCGGAGATCTCCCGCCAGGCGAGGTGGTAAGCCTGGAGAGCGGCCGTGCTCCGACTGTTGATGTTCAGAACTTATATACATGCCGACGATGTAGAAAACTCCGATAGCATGATTCAGGTTCCTGTGACGTCACCGTGTGATGTACGTGCGATGTCGCCAGTCCTCTACGCTGGCCAATGCGGATTGATATAGGGGTTAGTTGCGAACACAAATACCGGAAATTTGCAGGCCTCCGACATAAGTTATCGGTTTCTACTTAACGATAATCGGATCCGACGACTTTACGTGCCCTCCGAAGATTTTTTGCTTCAGGCGATCACTCATCGACTACAAACCGACCACGCCCTCTGTTGTTTAACATGGTGAATCACATAGTATGGAATTAAGGCGCGTGCTAAGAACACTTCAGTTAGTTACTTACTATTCAAAATAGGTATATCTGTAACTGTTAGTTAATTTTCACAAACGCTACAAATGCTTTCTCGTTGACATTTGCCGAGGTTATTTACTGCAGGACACATCGTCTGGATTAAATTCTGCATTACATTATTTATGACACCTCCTATTAATACGAGAGATATTTTGACACATTATACTTTAAGCTACATGTAGGACATTGGGTTAATGATTACAACTGACTTCCTTCCTTATTGTCTGTGGTGGAGACTCGGGTTTGATTCTCATTCAAAGTACATTTGAATTTACAGGGTAGGAGTATCTACCCTAGTCAGTCTACTACTAGGAAGTATATGTAAGGGTTAGTACCCTTACCCATACTAGTGAATGGGTAGGGACTAGTATGGGTCGGTTACTAGTATGGTAGGGTACTAGTATGGGTAGGGTACTAGTATTCGCGTGTTAGCGTGTTTTAAATTATAAGTCTGTAATATTGCTATCGTTTGTTATGTGTGTATAATGTGTAGTTTGTATTTTGAAACTTTAGTAGCCTGACATAAATAAATAAAAATAAAAACAATATGTGTGCAGGTAAATAAGCAGTCGGGTCGCCTGATGGTAAGTGATCAGCGCAACTTATGAACACATGTTAACACGTTGCCAGCCAAGAAGGAATTAACGGAACACTTCGTGAAAGACCTAAAAGAGCGGGAAAGTAAAATATATTCGTTTGGTGACAAAAGTAGGACGAAAATCCAATATTCAATATATACCTATATTAGATTACTTTTTTTAATTTTTGCCTATATGCCTGTACTTTTGACATTGCTAATTTCAGAAATGGCTTAACTTGAGTATGGGTGCGGCTTTCACTTATGTAGGGTGGTGGAGTTTGTTTTACTTCTCCTCAGCGACGAGGAGAGACCTGTGCTCAACAGTGGGCCATTAATGGGCTGAGGCAATTTCACTTATGTAGGTATTACATTTAGGGTTACATATCGTGTATGTTTTTTAAATTTATACAATTAGGTACTAGCTGAGCCTGAATCTCCGTTCGCGCGGAATTTGCATAAAGGGAATTCTTAAATTTGTCATATTTTTTTTTTATTTCTGCATCGATTTTTATAAAAATACAAAGAAAAAAGTAAAAAGTGTAAACAAGCTTAGCCCAATACATCAGAAAATCGCATTGAATTCGAATCAGCCATTTCTGAGAGTAGCGCGAACAAAGGCACAGACAAACAGACATATTTACAAAAAATATATTTTAGGTTATATTCCTTACTGTAAACCTATGCGTTTCTTCCACATATCTTCGATGTACAGACAGCAGTCAGCTACAGATTTAATATATGATCTATGTTTAATTCATTATATATGTCGGTGAAATATACGTCAATTCAAAAAATCCCGTCTAAGTCCTTACGCTTTACCCCAGTGAAGCAAGATAGGTAAGTTTCTAGTACGTAGGTAAGTTTCCATTTTTAAAAGTACAATAAGAATAGCTAGGTAACTAATATCACTAATGACAACGCTAAAAGATCAAAAAATATAAACAACTAATTATTACTGAAACAATTATGACACATGACAATAATAGAATAAAGGCTCGTTTACACGGGGACAGTCGGTGCTGTGACGAGAAAATCGTATGCGATTTTTTACGATGACTCTTTGTAATTTCGTTGTACTAACTTCTTACTACACACCGTCTCTTACCATTATTAGAAGCTTACTAACTATCTAGAGAGGAACTTCTATTAGGATAGGATTATTATAGCAACTTTCTGAAACGGCGGTAGATTCCAAATATTTTACGTTCATAAGTGTATTGGAAAATACCTACATGAAATAAATTATTTGATTTGATTAGTAAGCCAATAATACTGCGCTTAAAGGCCGTGGTAGCGGTTTTTTTTTATGTTAAGAGGAGGCAAACGAACAGACGAGTCACCTGATGGTAATTGATCACCGCCGTCCATAGACATTAGCAACACCCGGCTGGGTTGTCACTAATGCGTTGCCTGCCAGGAAGGAAGAAATAGACCCGCACGCGCGGGGAAGACAAAGAAAGAAG
>DWKC01000854.1:0-11319 GCA_018249195.1 Racta chiria
GCGCGCAGCAGGGTTTGAACCCGCGACCTCCCGTTCGAGAGACCAACGTTCAAACCGTTAGGCTATCACGAAAGTAATAATAAGTAATAATAGTAATAAGTATAAACGGAATTCTATTACAAAGACTTCATAGACCGTCCTTTTCACTGTCCGTCTGTCAGAGGGCTCGATAGAATATTTTATTTTAAAAAGATTACATGTAAAAAATATGAATTAGTCCAGTAACTTAAACAATAATTTTTGATAGACGCTCAAACCTTTTTTTTTTAGATGGTGCCTTGTCTCAGACGCGTTTGAACTTGTAAACTTGTTTGTTATCTGTAGATGAATTACCTATTTTATGACGACTCGATTAGGTCAAAGATAAATTCAAGAGGTGACTCTCAATAAAATATAATATAAGTACCTACCTACCATTAAATTGTATTTTTTGTTTTTGTTGAGTCATCTACTGTTGCTATGTTACACGTAGATACGAGAAATTTAAGAATTGTATTAAACAGATTAATCTGTAGATTATTCTCATGAAGTTTCTGTTCGTTTAAATATAAGAGATAAATAATAATTACATTACATACCTCTTTATTTTATTATATACCATATTATGTATATTATACCTCCTTACTAATATTATAAATGTGAAAATAACTTTGACGATCTGTTTGTTATGCTTTCACGCGTAAGCCACTGAACCGATTTTGATGAAATATGGTACAGAGGTATCTCTGGTAGTGTGTACTAGAGCTTGAGAACATAGCTTACATTTTATTGTGAAAAACGGGGTTGAAGGGTTTGAAATAGGGGATGAAAATTTGTATGGTAAGTTCCTCAATATCGAAGATAATACTATGAAACTTTGTATAAAAGCACTTGATACTTAAAGTTTAATTCTAGCGTTTTTTGAAATTTCCTTCTATCTGTTGCTGAAATAGGGGACGAAAACTATTAAACGCGGGCGTAGTCGCGGAAAAAGCTAGCTAGTACATACCTACATAATATAATAAATCTGTAACTGATCGCTGTCTATACATGGAATATATATTACAGAGAATGGAAAAGATTGAAGAGGGATTGGGAGAGTTATTACTGGGGGTTTGTAGGAAGGAATACTACTCAAAACAATACAACTATTTTTAAATCTCAGAAGCTAGGGCTCGCTTGGATTGACACTTAGTTGTATTTTTATTGAAATCAGTGCACAAATCAAAAAAAGAATCCCATCTAGACAAATTCCGAGCGAACGGAGTCGCGGGCACACCTAGTATTTAATAAAACTAGAATTAGGTACTAAAGTTATCAACGCCGACAATGGAAATTAGCAATACCATCATGATAGAGACGACGGACCCCTCGAATATGTAATTTATTTAAATAAAAATGAATCGTCAAATGTGTTGCTAAGCGCAAAACTCGAGAATGGCTGGACCGATTTAAACAATACTTTCTTTGATGTGTTCAGGATAGTCCAGTGTAAGTATAAAATTATAGTCAAATATGTTTCTGGGAGTATTTTACGTGGACCTCCAGGAGATCAGCCAAACTATCAGAGATGTCAAAATGCCCCATACAAATGATATTCAATGCAATAAGCATTTACCATAGGTATCTCTTATTTTGGTTCGAATATAACATAATACATTGCAGAACAACATCTGCCGGGTCAGCTAGTGTAATATAATATGAAAATAAAAATGTATAATATCTACTCACGAGGCTACTAGTTACTTTGCATACGTTTTCACCAGTTTGTATGGACCACTCGCCCGTGGATAAGTAGGTATTTACGAACATATTCAGCTATGATGTAATACATGCAAATGTTTGGCCAGTTCGAGGTCAATGTCATTTAGACGGAGCTACAATACCTACATATTTACATAGCTTTGTTACGAGCGACATCTATTGAAAAGTTTACAAATCACAAATTTAAAACAGCCTTGTACTTAAATTAGTCTTTTTTATTCTTTGTAATCATTGTCCTACTCTTACAACAGAATAAGATTGTAATTTTGACACTTAAACCAAAAGCAAATACAACGAGGAATAATACAGTTAACGTATCCAAGCAAAGGTATTGGTAAAGTGGCACTTGAGCCGAGTGACTTTTGTAGGTGAAGTTATGTCGCGCTGCGAACTCTGTCCAGAAGATGGCGTTGTTCATAGCCGAGGTAGATGTGTCGCGCCACGCGTTAGACAAGCGTTTTGCACGTTCCATAAATCTGTAAATAATAACAGCGTTAACAATTAAAACATTTTTGTAAGTAGTTTAATCGTTTCGAATAGGGATTTTTAATTTAACATATCATCATCTAATATAATAAATCATAATGATATAATAAATCTGTAACGGATCGCTGTCTGCACATGGAAGATATATGGGAAAATCTTATAGACCGGTGGGGGGGGGAGGGTTGGAGTAAGGAATAGAACCCAAAACAACCATATTTAGACTTTTGTCTGTTTGCCTATTATCTGTTTATCTGAGCCCAGAATCGGCTGATCCGATTTCAATGCGATACATTCGTTGTATTGTGCTAAGCTTGGATAGACACTTAGGAGTATTTTTATTGAAATCTATGTACAAATAAAAAAAATGACAATTTAAACAATTCCGCCTATACAAAGTCCGCACGAACAAAGTTGCGGCCACAATTAGTTACCGACTATAAATCTTTCAGAATGGAGATTTTTACGCAATTAGTAAGTATTTTTTTACATAATGACATTCTATTCCACCATTTTATGGTTGAACAAAAAACAAAAAATCATTACTACTATTACATTCATTTAATGATTCATTCTTTAATCCAGATTATTACTATATAAATGTACCTAGTAATCATTATTTCTGTTCTTATCGTAATATTACTACATAGATAGAAAAGTCATTACGATCTAGCGATTCTAGCTACAATTTGATTCATGTCTTATCTATAGATAGGTGTCGTAAGAGGCGATAGGGGTCAGCTGATTGGTGGCAGGGTTCTGAACCATACCTGACCTTACCTGAGGTAAGGATCTATTTCATTATATATTAGAATATTATTACTGGTTCATAAATTAATCGTTTCGTGAAGTTTGTCTGGTTACCTAGCTTGCTTGAGTCAGTGGAATCGTAAGCTTGAAGAGTCATAAGCTCGCCGTGTTGTGGCAGGGGGATTCAGATCCAGTTATTCTTCTTGGCTCGATACTATATTAATGATGCATTAGATGCTTCTGATGTGCTTAGTCAACGGTGAGCACTTAATATCACATGACTCATCTCGTTCTATCGGTTGTTCCGTCAAAAGTCAAAATACAAAATAATTTATCTTATCTTAGAACCAATAGCTGACGCCAAAGTAATAAAAATAACAATTCCAAGTCCCTACCTAAAATCTAGTCAAAAAGCTAATACTTAACAAAATGTCATTGCAACCCATAACTGTCCCACTACTGAGCTCGGGGTTCCACTCACAATGTGATGGGCACAGGCCATAGTCTACCACGCTGGACAAGTGCGAATTGGTAGACTTCACACGCCGCTGAGATGTTTTCCTTCACCGTAGCCAGTGATAATCAACTTCTGATACGCACATATCTCGCAGCAGGATTAGAATCCGGGACCTCCCGTTGGAGAGACAAAAATTCAAACCGTTATTCACTGCTAAAATTCATGTAGAATTCAATATTAACATTATTGAATTGATATTTTATAACATTGGTTGAACTTACTCTGGGTTGAGTATTATATTTAACTTTTTAATTATGTTTTCTTTTGTGAGCTCATTCAAACGTATTTGTACACCAAGTCCTGCTTCCTCTGCTGCTGCCGCATTCGAGAATTGGTCTCCAAATATCGGCATTCCTAGTATTGGTACACCGTGGTGGATGGCTTCGGTCATTCCCAAAAGTCCACAATGAGAGAAAAATGCTAAAACTTTTGGATGAGCTAAAAAAAGAATTCGTTAATTAATTACTTTAGTAAAGATGATAGGAAGCTATTTATTAGATATTTTCGTATACCTAAACGAAACTCAATTCATGATATCTATATATAAAACAAAGTCGAAAATAGTGTTGATTAGCCTTTTTATAACTACAGAACGGCGGGACTGATATTAATGATAATTGGTTTTTCAATTGGACACAGCCCCGAAAAGAATAACTATTAAAAAAAAATTAAACAATAAAAGTGGAAAACCTAATTTGGACCACTAAGGGATCAGCGAAACTATTGGAGAGATTGAAATGCGTTTGCAATTTCATAGAAAAAGTTTTTTAATGTGTTGAGTATCTACAAAAAAGGCAAAAAATTGATTTGCTAAATATACTAGAAGTGATTACATGTCAAAAATAATTCAGGACTACGTTTGCCGAGTCAGCTAGTTTTATATAAAAAACAAGCATAATATCGTAAAATTTAGCTTAAGAAATATGTTATCTCCTCACCTAAAATATCATTTTGAGGCAACCATTTCGATACATATATATTCTTTGGGTTACCAGGTAACGTCGACTTTTCCCATTTCCAAATAATTCGTTGCGGAAATTCTGTTAAAGCCGTTATTATTTCTTCTAGTGTGCCAGTTGCTAGAGACGATGACTTTAAGATACTGCCAAAGCTAACGTATATGACCCCGTGCTCGGATTCTTCGATAAATTTTTTCACCTCCTGTTTATCATTAAAAATCGGTCACCAATATACATCGGTCAATGATTTTCACATCTATCATCATCATACATATAATAAATCTGTAGCTGATCGCTGACTGTACATGGAAGATATATGGGAGAAACTTATATTATTATGTACATATTATGTAAAGAGAATTCTTGCCTATACCTAGTACCATATTAAAACTGTTGATTGTTTTTCTTTTACTTCCGCTACTACAAAAAAACATCTTGTCTACTTACATCAGGTAATAGTTTGTTCACTTTAACATGATAACCGCCGACTTCTTTTATATTCGCGGGCAAAAGCGTCGAGCCAGACAATACGAAGTTTTGATATAGGAGTAAAAATTTAATATTACTTCCCAATTCTTCCAAGGAGGGAACTTCACCTAGATATTCTCCAACGATGGATTGTTCTATGTTCTGAGTTACATATTTGTTTAAAAAATAAAACCAACTGTAACACAAAGTTCGTTGAACTCGTTGGAATAGATTGGGTTTTGAGCCACCTTCCAGAAAATCGAAAAGTACATAGGACGGATTGTAAGGTACTCCGAGTCTGTTGTAATGCCAAGGAAGTAACATATGCGAAGTGACACCGACTACTGGTGCCCCTAATTTGTAAGCCAGTCCTAAAGCACAATCACTATCAAATTGTTCTAGAACAATAACGTCAAATTTCTGTTGCGTGAGCCATAACTTTTGAACATTTTCATCTGATAGTAACACTCTGCATGTATAAGGGCCTCCCATAATATGAATTACACTCATGGTGATAAAGGTTATAATCTTGGAGCTTTTTATTGGGAGAGAGATATCTGGTGTCTTTGAGTTTTCTGATAAATCTATAACATGGTAATCTCCAGGTTTCTTTTCAGCAAAGTGCGATATCACTGTAACATTATGGCCTCTTGAAGCTAACTCTTGCAAATACGGTTCAAAAACGTAGAAATGGCTCTTAATTGGAGCTGGAAAAACGCCTAAAATATTTAACGAGAAAACCACGTTTGCATTTACACATAATACTAGAGTTAAAAATATCATTCTACAGACGTTATATTTCTCTGCTTATCTTTGACACACTAATTGAACTGTGCAATTGGCTGTGATAGCGAGTTAGTATCATCAACTTATCATTTTATTGAGATAATTTTGTGTATCACAGATACTAAAAGGGAATTATCTTTGATTTGCCTACTTTTGTGCTGCTACTGCTAGCTCTGAAAAGCAGGTTCAGGTCTTTGTGGGGTCACGTAGGGGCAAGCCGTGTCCCCAAAGGAAATTTCGTAAAATGAAAGAATTTGAAAAATAAATTTAAAAACTTGTGCACATCTGTTAGAAAAATAACTTTATTTTATTATATTTTTTTATATTAACTTTATAAGAGGTCGAATGTTGAGTTCAAGATGGGTGGCTTTTAGTTTCCTAAAATAAATCTTCTAAATTTGGAGACTGCTGAGAAATTCATGTATCTACCTTAAGTTATGTATATTGACAACGAAACATTTACTAAATATTCGAGAGGTAGCGTGCCACCAAAAAAAGAAGTGACAAAAAAGCCCTGAGTATACATACAATCATTTTAAATTCTACGTTAATTCTAAAATATAAATATTGCAAATTTGCATTCAATAGAGTATTTGCATGTATTTCAATAAGATAATTTATTCAAAATCCTTCTACAGAGACATTGAATATTATTTGAACGACAAAAACCGCTCAAATATTATTATATTTTTAAAAACAGATTCTTGTCCGAGATTATCAAAGACAAACTTAATAAGATTTAACGGATTCGCAAGTAAATGTATACTTTAATCTTACATATAATAAGCTTATCACTGTCTGTACACAGACGATATGTGGAAGACATTTATAGGGAGGTTTGTAGTAACGAATAGAACCCAAAACTACCATTTTTAGATTTTTATCTGTTTCTCTGTTTGCCTGTTTATCTGTGCCTTTGTTCGCGCTATTCTCAGACACGGCTGATCCGATTTGAACGCTGCTTTCTCTAATTTATTGGGCTAAGCTTGGATTGAAATCGAAATTTCGTTGCACAAATAAATAAGATATGACAATTTATAAAATCCGTCCATACTGATTCCGCGCGAACGGAGTCGCTGGCTCAGCTAGTAATAAATAAAGAAAGTGAATAAATAAATCAGATTTAGAGTTTTAAGCTGTTTTTACTCTACTTTCAACTGTATTTAGTGTACATATTTTTAACGTCAAAATATATATTTTTATTTAACGGACCCTTTAAATTAGAAGCAATTAAAGAACACGCCCGGCATCATCACTAAGGTGCAGATGATCTTCTGTTTGTATATGAGTAAGTAAGTAATTAATTAACAAGTAAGTAATTAACAAAGCATTTATTTCAGTACAATCAAGTAACTTAGCCTACGTTCACCGTATCCTAGGAATTATACAATAATTTGTAAGTAAATCATCAGATCTTTTGGTAATAATACCACTTTTACAAGACAGCTTCATTGGTATACGTATCTTCTTAATAAATACACAGTAAAGTCATTTCTAAAGTTACATGTTTTTATTTGTTCACCAATACCAACATTGTATGTATTAATGAAGCGTTCCTAGCCTCGCGTCCTGCCTCGATTTTAAGTGATCAACGAATTTAAATAACAGCGGTCGGTAGGCGGCTGGGTTACCGTTAGTGGTAAAAATTCATGGACGCTTCCGTGCTTCGGAGGGCACGTAAAGACGTCGGTACGGGCTGTTATCGTCAGGTCGCAGTCGTCAAGTCTTATAAAAGGCAAATAAAATTCCGACACTTGTGTAGGCCACTAACCCCTCCATCAATCCGCATTGGAGCAGCGTGATGGAGGTCTCTAGGCCTCCTCAATTATGAGGAGAGACCCGTGTGTGTGTGTGTCAGTAGTGTGCCATTAATGGGTTGAAGCTATGTATTAATAAGCGTTATTGAAAATGCATTTCAAGACCTTTCTCATGAAATAAGAATCAAACTTTACTTCTAATGAAGCTTTTCATTCACCAAACAACAAAAAAATGAACTAATAATGTAATGTCTCTTTAAATCACTTAGATCTATAAACAGTCACTCGAATTTAACCCTCTTCGACCTCCGCTCTTCAGCAACAGAAGTATCCACTGCTGCTTCGCTTTGACAGCAACAACAACAACAAACACAAATAATTTTATAAACTACGTAACTCAATATATACAGTACTAGAGCTATGAAGGCTAGCACATCTAACTGCAGCTGCTGGTACAGAGGTACGTCTACCGACGCTGCTCGTAAGTTAGGCGTGCCTCTGTACCTGGCCACGTATTCTGTCCAATATATTGCGGTTTCCATGGCTGACATTGGCCGGTCATGCCATCTACGAGAGACCAGCTTTGCACGTCCTTGCCACCTGGAATAACAGAAACAAAATATTATTCTATCGCCGTTTCTTCTCCTCTTTATTCTGGCACCTTTCCGAAACGGTGATAGATTCTAGATATTTGACGTTCTTTTTTTAAAATTTATTTAGGAGCTTTATCAAAGTGATAATATTGCTCTATAAAGCAACAAATTACATATAACACACGAACTAGAGCAATTACAATATATAAATGGTAAAAATAAATATTAAACACATTTATTTTTCTAAGCTTCTCTGATTTGAGGTGTAACACATTGATTATATAAACTAATTAAGAGTCGAATATCGATTGAATGAGGGTCGGTCAAAATGATATTAATATCAAAGCAAACTTTTAAGATATCTTTACACATATTTGTGCGAAAGACTGCGATCCGTACACACGCCAACAAGATGTGCACCAGGTCCTCTGGAACACCACGTTGGTCGCAGTGATGGTATGTGACCAGAACAAAATCTCAGGATTACTACGGCCTTTTTTCTAGATAGATTATGTTGTTAAATCCACGAATTGCTTGGAGAGTGTGGTTGGATTATCTTGTACCAAATACCCTTTTCTCTAGATCTCATATTAAAATATTTCTTCAGAGATGCCGACTATAATTTTGAACTGAATATTACTGATATATTAATGATGATAATATTTTGTATGAAATGGAAGTATGCGGTACTCAATGCCATCAGTTTGTCTGGTCAGATGGTCATTTTCTAATGTTTTATTGTTTTTTTTTGTTATTGATTAATGGATTCAGGTAAGGACTTGGAACTGTTAACTTTTTCGGGTTTCGTTCTGTGAGCTATTGGTTAATAAGACAAAATAAATGATTTTGATTTGATTTGAAATCGTACTAACTAATGGTACAAACCAACATTGCACTTTAGTCACGAGGAAAAATTAAAGAAACTTTGGCAATGTCCTCAAAATGTATTCCAGTTGTAATAGTTGTTACGTAAATTTTAAAAGTAGATTTTAATAACAATATCGTCTTGTGTCAACGTGTGCTATATTGGTTTTGTGAAAACATGTTATTATTTAGTTTCTGTCTACAAGGGTCTTCACCAACCGGTCATAATTATAATTATTATAAGGTTTTCTACACTATACGATATAGAGCTATCTGTCACGTTAATAATACTGTGATTAGAGTTACTAAGGCCTCTCATAACCAACTTACTCAGGATCCAAAACTTCATTGATAGCATCCAGAAGAATCTCCTTCTTTATATCTTGGTATGGTACGATGGTAGCGACTCCTGCATCAGCTAACACTGCTGCATTGCCGTACTGGTCTCCGAATAACGGTATGGCGATCACAGGAATACCGCAGTCAAGAGCTTCTATCGTGCTCAGTATTCCGGCGTGCGAAATAAATGCTTTGACGTTATCATGCCCTGGAAATAGATAAGAGAAATTTATAAAAGGTTCACCTTAAATTTCTTTATTCGCTGCCTGCTGTTTGCGGAAATATTTGGCTATCAAGAGGAAGAAACCATATACCTATTTTATCCTCATATATTATATCTATATGTTTTCTTATTTCCCCCTTATACTATACATAAAGAGGGTCCATTGGTTAAGTCAGTTTGTTATTAGACTGTAACAGCTACGAAGTTATTTAAACTAAACTAATCATATCATTAGAATTGTTCTTTTTTTATAATTGAGCCATTCTTCTTCTTTGCAACCCTTATCTGTCCCACTACTGGGCCCTGGGACAACAACGCCACAATGTGAGGGGTACATGCCATAGTCCACCACGTTGGGCAAGTGTGAATTGGTAGACTTCACATAACTTTAGGGACTTTATGACAACTCTCGGGAGTGCAGGTTTCCTCACGATGTTTTCCTTCACCGAAGCAAGTGATAATCAATTTCTGATACGCACATAGTTTTGATAATTAGACGAGCGCGCAGTCGGATTTCACCAGAGGATTCATAAATTCTGTATAAATGTACTAAATGTGTGCTGTGCTGTGCTGTGCACTGTGCTGAGGAGTTTCTTTATCCGTTTCTTCTCCTCTTTATTATGCCACCTTTTCGAAACGATGTAGATTCTAAACAATTGACGTTCATATGTGTATTGAAAATACCTACATGAAATAAACTATTTGACTCGAATTTAAAATAAATTAAGATCATTAAATAAATAACGATATCATAAAATGTATTGTATCGAACGAGCTTAGCGTTATAATATAATAATTCTATCGCTCGACGTTTGGATAGATCGATGTACACGACAGGACATACAGCTACACGTTAGTCAACAAAGTTTAATAAAACGTCAATCACACTTCAACGGCCATTTTTGATGACATAATTTACTTTTCAGTTCTGTGGTCGAGCGTTGTATTATTTACGAGCTGGTGCCTGCGACTTTGTCTGGGAAATATTGTAGTTTGAAGAGGGAACCAATACTAATACTTTTTTATCTCCTATTTTACCACCTTAGGAGAGAAGTTTTGTTAAAAATCCATGCTTAGTGCAACCTCACTTTTTTTCTTTCTTCGCATTCGTTACTAATCCTTCTTTCTATTCTTCTTCTGTCAAACCTCCTAAAGCGGTATGATGTTAGGGTTTTAGGGTTCTGTTGGTGACATTATTAACCACAATTGCTTCAACAGTATTGCTTCCCTTCTTTTTTCGTCTTTAGCGGCTCTATTTTTTCCTTCTTAGACACGTTGATGACACTCTAGCTTCTTAGCCATGTGTTGCCAACGTCCACGGTGGCGGTGATCACTTGGTAAGTGATGATCCATCTACGCGTTTTGCTGATTATACAATAACAGAAAATACTTACTCAAGATATCGTATTGCGGCAGCCATCGCATTGTCATGACGTTCCTCGGCAGGTTCTCTATGATTCCCCCGTCCCATTTCCACAGTATCTTAAGTGGCAGTTTGTTAAATGTTGCTATTAGTGCGCTTAATTTGTCCCCGGGCAGCGTCGAATCCTTTACGTTCGATCCCAGATTCATGTATATTACCCCATGCTCAGCTTCATTGATGAATCTTTCGATTTCCTGGAATTGTAGTTTAAATTTAATTATTTACTAGCTCTGCCCGCGATTCCGATCGTGCGGAATTTGTATAGACCGAATTAGTTATATTGTCATATATTTTTTATTTGTGGACTGATTTAAATAAAAATACCCTTCAGTGACAATCCAAGCTTAGAAAAATACATGAGTGAAAATCGCATTCTAATCGAGCCGTTTTTGAGATTAGCGCAAACGAATGCCT
>DWKC01000855.1:0-11314 GCA_018249195.1 Racta chiria
TTATAAGCGCATTATTCAAGGATTCTAAATCAAGTTATCCTTTTATATATATTACGATTGTACGAGGCATTTGAGTAATTATTAGAACGAGATTAATTTAAATGAACAGAAAAACAAACATTACTTACTAACAATGGTGTGTAATATAACATGGCAAGGGAAAAAAATGTCTATCTAACCGAGGACGACGGATAACATTTCGGCGTAAACAAAAAAGCATCGATGTGATTCGATATCATATTTATTCGATTCGATTCGATTCGAACAAGGTCACTAGATTGAGTAAATGTTGGCGTACCACGCTTCGACTGCCCGTGTGCCTGAGATTTTGTTACAATATAGGTACTGACACTGTTGTGTAAATCTATGGAAGCACGGGTAAAATAGTCGCGTTATGATTGCTGTATCGATCCAAAGCACGTATGCAAAGAAATGTTATTTAGTCAATCAGCGATACCGGGATGAGCCAATAATTTGAAATTGAACGGTAACATGACGGAAATTTGTCCGTTTGAGTCCCTACGTCCAAATGGTAATAACAGTAATAACCTTTGCCTTCACAAGTTCATCGCACGCTGATTTAACTTTAATTGCGAGATTAAAACAAATAATTTTATTATATTTACCATTTATATGCAGCTGTCTAAAAATAGCACGAGAACACATACCTGAAACAATTTTTATTCCTTTAATTAAGAACATCAAAAAAAGAAGACTAACAAATAGTCAAAGGAAGTCGATATTTTAGAATATACGGTGACAACAGGCCTTAGATCATGTCTAAACATAATACTCGATACTAAAATATTTCATAATAGATACATTCTACAACCATTTAAACATCCTGAGGTATATAATGTTGAACAAGAAAAAATACAGGCTGAAGCAATACCAACATTAATTCAGGCAATCGTGCTTGAAATGATATTCGCAAGTGCATTCACAAAACAAGAATCTAGCTGTATCCATACATATATTAATGAGATGAGAATTTTACGCCCTTGGCACGTGGCGCAATATATGGAGACTCGTTGTGCGCTTATACAGAAACGAGGTTACGTTTATATTTTGTTCATGACTCCTTCATTATAAACAGGAGAGCTCGTTTATGCTTCGCTACCCGTTAATCAGCTTCGCTCGTACAATATGATGTGGCCTAATTCCTCAAAATTCATCAGCAGCTAATAAACTGACAGCCTGCCAAGCGTAGAAATTAGCATCAACAACAAATTTTGGTTAAGTCTCTTTCAAGAATATTCCAGAAGCGTTTGCAAACGGACACCTAAATCTGGGCGTTACGAGCGTTTTAATGTCATCACTTAGCTGGTAAAATATGTAGGAGACGTTTAATTGGAAGCAGGGTAATGCGAGTTAACGTCGCTTAACTAGCCCGTGAAACTCTCCAGCGCAATTAAGTACAAACATAAAATATAGCAATTTAACCTCATATTCTCAGGACAACTACCGCCAATTAAGCCTAGTAAATCGTCAAAAAGACGTTCGGTTGAAATCTCAGAACGGTCACGTCTGGGCTAATACTTCCGCTGGAGTTATCTACGGTTAGAGATCAGTGACAATACAATTGTTGGGGGATAGCTACGCAGCCAAATAACACGAATTGTGGACGTGCACGAACTTCGTCTCCAACAAAGTATGTGTTGTTGTCGCAAATAGAATCATTAAAGACTACAGTCCAGTACGAAGTAAGCTAACATATTACATGAATATATCTTAAATAATAATGTAAGTTCCATGTCAAATGGACAAAATTATGAGCACCTTTCAAGCCTCGAAGAACGCTTAAGTCATAAGTCTAGATATTATTATAGTCTGATGCATAATCCAAGTAGCATTTCAATAGAAGTAGCAGGACTACTTTAAAATTCTTTGAAAGGGTCAATAATAATAAACCCCGCATACAAAATCCAAAGCTTCATCCGCAGTGGCTCTCCAACCTAACATTCAACAGACTTAAGTTTATCGTGACAACACCCACGCTTGATAACATCAACAATGACCGAGAAATTGGGCATCTGGAGCCACGTATTTTAAGTACTCAAAAGCAATTTGTGGTTTATCTAATCTGTGATGGATTCATGAACTTTCATAATGTGCCGTTGTGTCAATCGGGTCAACGTGCACCATTTAGGTACCTATGATTTTAGAACTCTCGGAACAGTTAAAATTATATCATATCATCATACATATAATAAATCTGTAGATGATCGCTGTCTGTACATTGAAGATATGTGGAAGAAACTTATAGGGGTTTTCAGTAATTAATAGACACTAAAACAATCATTTTTAGAAGTTTTGTCTGTTTATTACCTTTGTTCGCGCTAATCTCAAAAACGGAGTCGCGGGCTTAGCTAGTGAATAATAAAATTGTACCTGCAATAACTAATACAGAATGCAAACTTAGCTTAGAAACTAGCTAATTACCTAAAAACCTAAGCGTCCAACTTGTGCGTTGGAGTGCGTAGGTACTAGCAGCTTAGCTTTATACAGAGGTTTATTATATATTGCACGGTAGCACTGAAAATGATTTGAGAAGATTTGAAAATGTATTAATTAAAGCGATAAACTAGAGAATGAATCATTGTTTGAGTAGGTAATTTTAAACCAAACCAAAAATGTCCGGATAACACATAGTCGCAAAAAACCAAAAAACAAAAATAACATAATTATCGATGTCTTCACTATCACACCACAAACCACCCCAAGTTATTACTTCAACTGAAAGAGTACTCTGACCATTGATAAATTCAAAGTAAACGCCGCAAGTTTATATGATGTAGAATATATGACAGCCTGTTGACTGGGAATGAATTCAATAGTGCGGCATCCTATTCGTGTACGTATAATTACGTCACACGAATATTACGTGAAGGAAAAAGATCGTTGTTACGTATAAATTACTAATATAAGGTATTAGAATTTCTAACCTAAATGAATTGAACATTAACGAAGTAGGCACTAATGAACGGACAATTAACACGTCGAAAACAAATGTCCCTATAGACAATCTACCTAATTACGTTTTAGCATCCGGCCGAGCGTAATAAGCTCCAATTTGCTATCGGGTCATTTAGAAATAGACGTCTCCACATAATGGGATAATTTGTCGTCATTACCTCACAATGAAGAATTAAAGGAGGAGTTTTGTGGGCGATCCATCATCGTTTAATAGGCAGAGATATAAAACAACGCTTACACAGTTCCATGTATCACAGCGCCAAATCGTAATAATTACGATTATGGAATATAGTCGATAAATTTGCAGTAGATATTTCATCGTGTCGTCTCGTTTCATCGTGCGACGGAAACAAGAATGGAATGAGAAAGAGATTACAGATCGTCAGTCAGCTCACCGTGTGTAGACTAGCATACATGTGGGATTATGTTAACAAGCTCATAATAGGATTAAATACGACGCGGTGCCCCAGTTCCATGTGTACCGTTACAAGCCCGTCCCTATCGGCGTTGTGTGACAATATAATGATTGTGTGCATATAGGGCACGTATAAAATGTTCTCCAACATTGGTGCTCATCAAATCTCGCATGTGAATCTATCAATCCGATAATAGGAATCATTATCTTGAATGCGGCCCGCATTCCCGACAATCAGCGGCGAAATGATACGTTGTAGTCAAAGGTGAAATCTGCTATGGTGGTATCGCACAACGCGCCTAATACCAGGCGTGTACTATACAGTTTACGAGCCATATTACGCATTGTAATTGAATGAGGCGGTGCGATCATGGGCCTCTTGCAATTTTACAGGGCCGTGACTCACGAATTAGAGCTCCGTCGAGATAGTAATTATGCCAAAGATATTTCGTGAACAACAGAGGAGCGGCCGCTACCTATATGTTCAATTAAAATGCGTTAATTGAATGATAACCCAAATTAAGGGCAATAACAAAATCATGAGTACTGGACTGGTGTTAATTTGATATATGGGACCTAGACGTACACACGCTAGCATTTCTGGTATGATTCATACGCCTACGATCGGCCATATAAATCTTGCCTACGCATACGAAACATGGAAGAATAAACCTGTAGTAGCAAAATTCCCTCTTGCATGCATCTTCCTAGTAATAAAGTATTGTAAAATAAAGCGAAAATACACAGGAAGATATAGAGATAGCACATTTATTTTGTTCTACGCAGGGAATGGTAATGTCTATAAAGCAGACGACGCTATAAAAAGATTAACACAAACTACCTCAAACATAAATAAATAACCATAGACAATAAAATAACCATTAAATAACCTTTTAGCTGCGTTTGGTTCCCATTTACGAGCTATAAATGCACGCATAGGGAAACGAAGAACTACCGAAGGAGAATCACAAACAAGTGACGATAAAATCGGCGTGATAATATACTCAAACGGCGAAGTGGGTTAATTTCTTCCGTAAAGAGATATTGTCAATTGTTAGCTCTTTAAATAGTCAGGATAAATGCAAGACTTTCCCAGAACATTTTACAATTACATGCAAAACTCCCAACGTGAGTGAAACTAACGATAATGGACATGTTAATATATCTTCTACAAAAGATATAAATGCAATTCAGTCGTTTTTCTATACACATTGCCGTATAGCCGAGAACTAACAAGCCGCGGAGTAGACGCGAACAGACTATTCATGCGGTAGCGTGGCGGCATGCACTGAAGAGTTTAATAATGCTCGGAGGGTTCATATTAGAGACAGATACCAGATTTAGATAACTTTAGAAAGTGGCAAGTCTTGAACAATAAGCACAAGTGGAGCAGGCGGCGACATTGCTACTCTCCAATTAACAAGATAGAGGCGATTGAGAGAAGGTTGTAGGTAGGTGCTGAGACACAACGTAAACGGCAGGCAAAGGCAACGTCTGGTGGAAAGCGAACAATCGCTTGATATAATCAGCACTGTGTTCGTAACATGTCGCGTCCTTTGGTGTGCTCTCATGTTACAAAACCTTATCCTATACTACAATACGTAACGTACTTTTATTTTACTTGTAGGTAAGTAATGATTAGTTAACTATATTCTTATGAGATATTTCATAGGAAGAATAAGATTTCGACTTTGGTCATGATAAGCATAACTCGTAACTATCGGGATTACAGATATCTCTCAATTAGTGTTTGAATTTATTACATTTTTGACATTACGAAGATCTCCTGATTGTCGGTGATCATTGGTGTTACGAGGATGTGTATCTAGTGGTACGTGGGAAGGATAATTTTCAAGCATTTCAACTACAGGCCAATTTGAACTTTTAGGAAAATATGCATATAATGCTTCAACATCCATTGAACACGAGAAAAATTGTAACCGTTAGGTTCACCAACTCTCAGCAAACATCCTAGCATTAGTGTCATAGTGACGAAAAATCCAAGTCCAAGCCTTTTTGTATTTAAAATACTAAGGATTCGTATAGTGTTTAAAGGTTCGCATAAAACTATTTGCTATCTGTGTGGTCCTATGTGGGAACCTCAAATTACTTTACTATTAAAGAAACATAAATACGTTCTCAAAATTACAAAAGTACAATGTTATTATAGTCAGTTCTAATATCGTCAATTATAATGTTGTTAGCGTGAATACAAAGTGGGCAGACAGGCATTCGTCCTTGGAGCAGTTCTCTTAAGACCTCGCACTGATGAAGGCACACAATATTGACGAGGTTTTATCTTTCACTTTATCTTCAAAGTAAATCGAAGGCAATATTCAGCTTTCTGATAACGAGCTATCTGAAACTCGCCTAAAAAACCATTATCTGTCAAGCACAATTCTTTGTTATTCATTGAAAAGGAGGAATCTCGTAGACGTTTCATGTTTTTTAGATAAAACCTTTACTAGTACGTGATGTTTTAGAGCAAACTATCCGATAGGTAATAAAAAGTCCTGTGAATTGTTATTCGCTGTAAGTAACGAGACATGTAGTAGAGGGGCCGAGAAGAAATAAAAATACGCAATCTACTTGACTAGAAGTTGAAAGTGTTAAATTATTAACTAGATGATTCCAGCACATCCAACGTGTACGAGCATAGGACTGCAAGAAGTTAGAACGAAAGGAAAATATTTATTTATTAACACCTTTTATACAGGACACTGCTTCGAGATCATCATTGGTTTTATTTCCGGTCCCATGCACCTTACTCCTAATAAGAATGTTTACATTAAGACTAATCAAAGGTTGCTAGTAAAAACACGAAAACTGGCTTTCTAGTTTTTAAATAAGATTTCGATAAGGCTGTACGGTACGGCAGCTTGTTCTCATATTTACCACCTTTATGTTAAAGAATTTATTTATTTATTTCGTTTTAGGAACAAACATTTAACGAAAACTAACATTCAACAATATTTACAGGCAATTATAAATCAAACTTTTTATTCCATGTAAGTATTGGTCAATGCAATTGACCGTCAAATATTTTCAATCTACCTACCATTCTACCACTACCATTTCCGAAAATTGTCATAAGGAAATAACACAAATTAATACATTAAAACGGCGATAACCAAACAATAACAAAGAAAAAATGTCTATTTAATTTGGTAATAACATTTGTAACACGTGACCTATCCGACTCCTACGCATCTTGAACAACATCTCGAAGAATAGAAAGTAATTGTGGCATCATATCATTGTGGCATGTGTGGAAAGGGCATCATAAGATTCTTCGGAGTTTAAAGTGTTATCCCTTTATTAATACATAAAACAGATGTTATAATAAAACATATGTGCATTATTTTTGCGGCAATACCATGTACTTCGAAACTATAGCATCACAATACGTATCATCCAATGCCCGGACGAGCTCGGCCATAAGGGACTTATGACCTGACAATTGCGTCAATGAAAACAGAAACCTAACGCTCTAAGAGCAGTTAAACAGCTCTAAACGTTATGTTATCTAAACTAATAGGTATAATAAAGAGGAAAGATTTTATTATTTTTTTGTTTGCATTGATACGCTCCGAAACAACTGGACCGATTTGAAAAATTATTTTACCATTACATTCGTACACTATCCTGGATGATCATAGGCGATAGAATATTTTAAAAAACTTTAGGGATCCGTATGAAAACTTCGATAATGTAATAAAATGTGTGAAATGTCCTTATATGCGAAAATTATTAATAATAAAGCACAGTGATGTAATACAGGTGAACAGAGGATATTAATATCTACAAAAAAGACCGGGATACCGTATGTATTACATCGTATACTGTTACATCGAATACCGTATGTATTACGTATGTATGTATCTATTACAGATATGCCACAATAAATAATTTTCACTATTGTATGATGTGATTATTGTAAGGAAACTTAAGGACAAGCACTGTTTTTCCGAAGCTGAGTGAGGGCGGTTTGCTAATAATAAATTTAAATGGCTTGTAACTGTCAAAATTAAATAATATTATGAATGTAAAAAAGAGATTTTAATTCAAGAAGCACAGCTATGCGCAAATTGTTGTTTTAAAGAAGCACATAAATTAAAAAAACTAAAATTGAGACGGTTATATCATAAATTCACGTGTAAGAACTAACGCTCAAACTATATCTATGACTTGTGATTTAATAATACACTTATAAAGAGTAGATACAGTGGATGTTGCGTCAGTAAACCCGTTGCCAGATGCACCAAATGTATTTATAACTGACCTTGTAAAAGTCACTAAAATATGAATCCCAAACCGTCGGACAATTCATTTAAAGTTCCCAGCAAAAAATAAAAATATACACGACAATATTGTCTGTACGCCAGATGTAGGTAGACCGTCATCGGTAAAAATATAAAAAGCGGTACAATTTAGACTGTTCTAAATGAATTACAGAAAACAACGGTGAATATGTGCATCACAAAACACATTTAACAGTTAAACAATAGCAGTAGACGGCATTATTGAACTTCATAATTATTACAGAAGTGATTGTTAATTTTCAATGTCAGTATTACATCTTAACAACAACGATGACTTCGGTACGGTAAATTATAACTTTGCGTACAATGAGTTTATTTCTTAATAACATACACCCAAATGACGCGTGGTTGGCCTTTCTTCCAATAAAGTATCAATGTCTTCCGAATGGTCGTTTGGCTTTGCGCCCGGCTCGACCATTTTACGATAACCTTTTAAAACTTCCCCGACACAAAAGTAATGGGCACAATGTTTATGATTAACGCTATCTCGCATTTAGAAAACACTTTATTTTTGTAACCGGTCAACAGATAACAAACCAATATTTCGTCCGAAACAATTTAAGTACTATCAAGATCATGAATCAGATGAAAGAACGGGCAATAGTAACAAAGCTTTTATGAAAGCCAACAGTTAAATAGCATAACTGTGTTCTTTTAAAACTTTTCTAAAATGTTTGAATGAACCGGTATCCAAACACGAAACAAAAGTAACTACTTAATGGTAAAGCGCTCCGCGTTGAAAGAAATCAAACAGGATGAATAATAGTTGTCATTAGAGAAAATTATGTAACTAGTTTCGAATAAGCGTTTGAATCAAATTTGTGTTTTTGTACGGCTCGTTGAGAATATTCTAATTTGAGAACCTGTCTGGAGATATAAATGGTCTTTTTCTGTCATTTTATCACTTTTTTAATGAACTCTGGCTGAGAATATAAATTATATTACTGTATTGAAACAAACAAACGATAATAGTATCATGTCCCATGCATATTTAGATATTATAGTAAGAAATAAACAATGAAAAAATCAACATTAAAAACTTTTGAATGAAATTAAAAGCAGGGGATATTGAAAAAGGCGCTTTAATTTCAAAATTAGCGGATCACATTCGCCCTTTGTATCTCCAATCACGTTCGTGTGGAGATTAAAAGGGGATGCGAATAAGTTAATTGGACAAGCTGTAAAAGGTAGGTGGCAATGTGAGCATGCCATTGTGCAATTTGCCCGCCACACGAGCACACGGTTTAATTCGCAGTCGCAAATTGCAAACGCGATAAACACTATGGCGACAATGGTGGTATATGAGAAGGGGCTGACCAGCTCCTATACTAAATCGGATTTCTTGAACAACTAACTGTGTCCGCGACTACGTCCGCGTTTTAATTTAATATAATTCTAAAATAAAAGAAGCCTAAGTTTACTCCTTATTACATCAACTATCTGCCAGTGAGAGCCCCGTCAAAATCGATCCAGTCGTTTTAGAGATTAGCTGGAACAAACAAACAGACAATTGTAAAAAAAAATATTTTGGTAGGTATATGTACCTTGTTGCATGCATAAACATGCATTTAACAACCATGGCCAAAGCGGCCTACCCAAGGACCGGCCCGTATTCACGGGCCGCGGATGAAACCCCCACAGGGGACTCTAAAGTCCCATGGGTTCCCCACACCCCCAGGAAGGGTGTGAGCGAGGACTACACCGACATGTCTTACTTGCAGTATAGATGTACCTGTCGTAGGACTAAGTTGTTGCACTGATTTATGCTTTGCGTTCTTTAATGTTAAAATAAATAATTATTAGTCGATCCCGCGCTCACAAGTTTGCGTCGACAACCCGTGTAATGGGGAATGTTCTAGTAAAATGTTGACTTTAGTAACTGCGGTAGTTTTCGTCACCGATCCAAAACGTTCATCAATACCAAGTTCTATCAAACCCTATCAATACCACCCAGACTCCTGGGGCCGATTCTGTTAATATACAAAGCCGTCAACAGAGTCTCAACTGTACCTCACCAGAATAGTTTTACGCATTTGGTATTCTGTTAACCAATGGTGTTCCAATGATATGCCATCCAACTATCACCCAATCACCATTGGACAGTGAGGTATTCTACACTTTTGTTTCTCAACATTACAGTTATTTCTTGTTATTTGGTGCTTGTTTGTCATTACTTAAATAATATGAATTTGATGTTTACTCGAAAATAAAAGAAAAATACAAGACTCAGCCACAATGAAATTATAATTATATTGAGATAATGAAGTTTCAACGGAATAGACGATTTGTCACAATGATAATTGAATCTCAATCAACTCTCCCTACAATCGTTATTAGAATTAGTAGACCGTCATCATTAAGTCACTAAATTGTTCATCATCTAATAAAACTTAATTTTATGACATAAGTTCAATTAATCATGTATGTATCACATATCTATGTATGTTACAAGTTCTTGTATGTATCCCAAACCGCTTATCGTGTATTTCTGGTTGGTCTCATGTGGTTAGCTGGTAGAGAATGCATATAGCATTGAGCTCGCCATTTGTACCGTAATATTTTATTGCGGTCAATAAAGGATAAATAAATCGTTTTTTTCGGTTATCTAGCAGAATTGCCCATGGACGCGTTCGTCTACGTTCGATTTTCATGTACGCGTAAATTATGGATGCATGGGGTTCTTCTAGAAGCGAGACCGTCGCTTCCTTCTTCATCAGGCATAAAAAATATAAGATATTGAACGATTGGAGAAAACAACTGAATTTTACGATTCCTTAGAGGTAATCTACTTGATACAATTTGTCCCGGTATAAAATACTCTTTCAAGACTGCTTACTGAGTACGAGGAAAATATGGAATATTTCCAATTAGCTGTTAAATTACATTTTCTTGTACCTGATGGGGCGGCGCGGCGTGTCGCACGTCCTGCCTGTCGGAGCAAAGCAATCTCATTAAAGTGAGGTCGAATAAATAAGATTATTTCCAGGATTTCTTCAGAGATTAGGGACAACACAGAAGGTTTATAAATTGATTTACATACCTAGTGGATATGTTCTTCGCCTTCGTCACTGCGAGGAGGGGGGGGGGGGAGGCGCGAGTTTTAAGATACTTTTTTTTTTGAGTTTAAGACTACTTTTTTGCCACTTCACTGCGTGGAATAAGTACTAGGGCAAAATAACTTTCGTCTAACGAGTCTGGTCGAATCGACCGGCTGATGGTAAGATCAGAGAGATGAGGGTTTGTATCATATAACGACACACATCAAAACATGCCGGAAGCTTTTAAGCTATTAATTTTTAAGTTATTTCATCGATGTACTGCTTCCCTTCTTTCTTTGTCTTCCCCGCGCGTGCATCTCTAGTACTTCCTTCCTGGCAGGCAATGCGTTAGTGACAACCCAGTCGGGTGTTGCTTATGTCTATGGACGGCGGTGATCACTTACCACCAGGTGACACGTCTGTTAGTTTGCCTGCTCTTAACATAAATATATATATATAAATACTGGCAAGAGCCCAATCAGGAGTGATATGTTATGTTACTGATCTTGAGGGTAAACTATCGTCATTTCATTTTACTTTATCTGTTTCTTTGTAATAACATC
>DWKC01000856.1:0-11314 GCA_018249195.1 Racta chiria
GCACCGTTTTCAACAGAAATACCCCTTAGAGTTAATCCAAGCTTAGCCCAATACATCAGTGAAAACTGCATTCAAATCTAAAACATAAATAAAAAAAAAAAAAATTCTAAAAATATTTGTTTTGGGTTCTAGTCCTTACTACAACGCCCCTGTAAGTTTCTTCCATATATCTTCCATGTACATTCGTACACGTACAGACAGACATGTATGATATAATTTAGTTTACAAGTTGCGCTGTACGTATATACAGTAGGTACTGTCGGATTCACCCAGTAAAAATAGTTTTATAACAGATGAATTGCCTTCTTTTTTCAAAAGTTTAAGTTGATCTGAGATATCCAAAAAACAATAGCCGTATGTATGTATTTGGTACACTAACCGTTTTCGGCATCATACCTAAAATTTAAAAAAAAACTTTGTAATCTTAAACATAATAAAAAAAATATCTCAGAACAACTCACCTATAAAATGTATTTGTGCATCGTGTTATGTGGTGAGGCATTGTTTTCCAGCTTCATTTGTCATCAAATTCATTGTCTACGAACATTCAAAATCTAATCTGAATCACCATTCAAGCATTATTAATTATTCAGTGTCCATCGGATTTCGCATGCCACATAATACAGTGTATGTTTCAGTACAGTAGGTACTGATTTTTCAATGTCATAAGTCAACACCAATGGGTTGTAAAGGCATATTGAACAAAGGAATAGTAAATATTTTAGTAAAGGTGATATAATTTAATGCCTCTGCAACTTAGTTGGGTGGGCTTTGAGCGCATGTTGCTAATAAAATACTTGTTTTTCAACAGTTCAGTTGTTGCTCTTCGAGTGACTTAACTCGGGGCGCCGCGTGCGCATCACTTAGGTTTGAATTGTATTTTAAAATTATGAGGGAGTGCATCACGGAAGGTAATGACCATTGCCTCAAAAATTTCAATATAACTATGGAGGTACTTTATTGAACTAATGTGAAATGTTTACATTGGTATCATTTATAATAGCAGGGTATATGTATTGTAACAGAGCAGAGAAGAAAAAAGTCATTTACAAAATATCTCCATCGTTATCAAAATGTTTCATAAAGTAGTGTCATGTTGAATAATTATTAATATGTGATGAATGAAGGTGATTTCACAATATCTACACTTCTTATTGTTAACATGATTACATAAATATGATTCAACATAACATTACAATAGTTATAAGTCTATTATCACAAGTAAAATATTGATGTAAATTACTTGTGACCTTTGCATGGTGTTCTTGCATTGAGAACTAACTAAACCAGACTAATAAAAACGACTATATTATGTACAATCAATGCGAGATCATTGTGTTTGTGTGTCATGTGCTGAGTTTCAGCATTATACGGGGATCTGAAATAACAAAGGGCTGGTCGATGAATGTGGCACAGGGAGGATTATCTTCTTGGTCTGATCACGAACGGGCCCTCGCGCGCCCAGTGGCAGAAGATCCGCCGGCTGGGGCTCCGGCAGTACTTCGACTGCGTTCTGGTCTCCGGTGACCTGCCATGGGAGAAGCCCGACCAGAACATCTTTCTAGAAGCGTGCAAGCTACTCAACGTCGAAGCGCGCACGTGCATAATGGTTGGAGATAAACTGGAAACTGACATTATTGTAAGTTTGTAATTATTTTTTTTCGTTTTCATTTAGTATCACTGCTAGTATGTCACATTAAATGTAGGCGCGCAGTAAAAGTCAAAACTATATGTACTATAATATACGACAGCGACAAAAACATTAATTTTCAAATAATTAATATTATCTCCTCATTTATTTTTAGTCTTGGAAATTAAAGTGTAATGTTAATGTTAAATCTATGAAGTCTATTTAAATGTAATTCAAATACCAAAAGTGATAAATAATGCAGCCGAAAAAGTAGAACAAGTACTTATCCAAACTTTGTCCAATCCTAGGGTGGTAAAGAAGCAGAATTATGGGGGACAGTATGGATTCCACTTCAAAAGGATGCTAAAGAATCGGATCTTCCAGACTTCACTATCCACAAGGTCACAGAGTTGCCTGAAGTGCTACCAAGCTCTCCAAAGAGCAGGCGTGCTCTACCCTCAAACGTTTGCTGATAGTAAATAGTTATTAAAAGGATTACCTTTTATCCATAATCCATTAGGATTATTAAAAGATTAACAAAACTATTATTTAAAGTGGTCTAAGTCTAAACTACATAGAAATTTGATCTAAGATAGACAAATTGCTAAACAATAAGGAGAGCAAAACCTCAAAAAGAATTCATGCATGCAACCACAATATTTAATAGATTTGTTAAAAATATGGTACAGGGTTAGTGTATATTACGAATGTTACCTACATCCGAGTTGTTACCTTGACAACAAATATATTTCTTCATACTTTTATATACTTTTGGAGTGATGTTCAACATTCCATTCTTGAGTGTGTATGTAATTCATCACATGTCACATGTTTATATTATGTTTTAAGTCTTTTCACATTATCCAAGTACTTTAATGGTAGTATATATTTTTATTTTTAATGGCAGTTTGTACAAAATCTACCACAGGATACAAATTTAAGCATGTGTCAGATGGGCACTATCAGGTATACTGCATTGAGTTACATTATCTATTATATTGGACAGTGTGAAACTACTTTAACAAGGTACAAACATTTAAATGTATTTACAGTACAAAGAAAAATAGGTATTATTTGTAGACAAGTTTAACATAACTTGCCTTTTATTACTTGTGCTTTCCTAATGATTTACGAATCACCTTTGCTTTACAAATATATGATTTTATTTTTGTAATACTCTATCTCACTTAGTTTTAAAACCATTAGAAAGATATCTTAGAATTATATCCTACAAAGTTACTAAATAGAATACAGATGTATTTTTACATGAAGATATGTTAAGTGTAATTAATGTTCACCAAATTTTTGACCTCTCTAAGCTTCACTACAATTTGTAAGTCTTCTATAATTTCCACTCCCTTATGTTCTATTGATAAACTGTTTACAGTGTATAGATTAGAGCGGCCATAATTTTGCTCGAACAATAAGTTCCATTAGTAGGATGGCATCTTCATCTCAAAATAGACTGTTCTTGTGATATTCTAAATAGATCCTTCTTATGACTTTGTATATAAAAAAGCTCGTAGCCATAAGCTATATATATTATCATTCGTTAATTTTCAAATTATTTATTTCGTGTTGTGAAATGTTGTTATAAATTTGATTTTTGTAAATATTCCTTAGAAGTACAGTACTATAGTGTAGGCGCTGTGTAGAACAGTAGACTGATTGAGGTTATGATAGATTATTTTCGTCATTAAAATGTCTCGTACTTACTTTTAATTTCATTGTGAGATACTGTCTTACTTACAGATAATTGATCTTTCTAATAAAAAAATTTATTGGGATTTGGGCCTCTTGTTTTCCCCTCTCCTCCTTTGTTTACGCCAGCATTAGATTCTATGTCGTAGCTAGTATGCACCACAATTATAAAATCCTTGACATATACCTTAGTCCCTCCTCCTTCAATCAATTTTTCAAGGTGCTACGGCTTTCAGTTGAGTATGGAAATGCTCAACTTCTCTATCCAAAGATACAAAATTTATGTAAGAACTAAATTGATCTATATTTTATACACCTAAATCTATAACAATAACATTATTAAGCAGTTCTCAGCATTTTTGCTTCTCTCTTCTCTTGTAAGATCTTCTTTTGTTCTTCTACAATAGCTTTTCTTTCTTGTAAGAACTCTCCATATTCCTGTAATAAACAGGTATATTTATACCACCTAACACAAATTTAAAAATTATCAAAGATACTAGGCAATCATTTAAATATTACTTGTATGTAATTTTAACATGACCTTTATTTATACTTTATGAATTGTATTGATGAGTATTATTAAAACATCATTTGTTAAAACTGAATAATGCAGACAGGTGCATGTTTTACTATTCAATTGACGTAAAAAAACTACCTAAAATTCAATGAGATCAAAGCGGCACCATCTGGTGGCTGGTAACTTTACTACAAGCTGCGGCTTTGCTAGAATCCCAAACAAAATTTACAGTTACACCAGTTGAGTTTAAAAAAAAATCTTGCACTAATCCCTCATCTCATGTGCCTTAAGCACCTTTTATCCTATTTGACAATAAAATAAATAATAATGCTTGTCAATGAAAATAAGCAATGGTGTCTAGTGGATTGTTAGATAACATTACCTTTGCATCCAGGTCTCGGACTATTTCTATACCACATGTTCTAGCTGTAGCTATCAACATAGTGCATATTTCCTTCAAGGGCTTCCACTCAAGTGGTGGATCCTGAGCTTTAATCTTAGCTATTTCATACAAATGTTTATATGTTATTTTTCCACATATTTCTTTCACTGTAAATCAAAAAACATTAAATATATTATGCTTTATACTTTTTAATGTACACTAAATAATGATTATGATCCAGGTTAGATAGGATAAGAAATAATTCAGGTGACATCTTAAGAAAAAAGTCAAACCATTGTTCCTAGAGTTGAAGATCGACACAGTCATATATACATACTTTTTACTGATGTATAGTTGAATTTTATATTCAATACAAAATGGAAACTTTATGACAGTATAAGTGAATCAATGTCAAAATGTCTTTTATAAAAAAATAACGAGTTACTTAACTTAAAATTTTAATTACTTTAATTAAAAAATCATTCCTTTAACTCACCAGGTTCCATAGCACCACGGCTTACACCAGCAGCTTGTTTTAAAAAGTAGGAAGCCGGAGGTTGATGAATAACAAGTTGATAGGATCGATCAGAGTTGACTTTGACTCGTGTTGGGAGAGGTGTTCCAGGCTTTATGTTCGCCGTCTTTTCATTAAAATCTTTGCAGAACGCTGGTATATTTATATTGCGCTAAAACATTTAAACACTTAAAAAAATATATGATAAAGCACAGGCATAACGTAATTTTTTTTTTTTTATACCTGTCCTAACATCGGCCCCAAAGGTGGACCAGCTGCAGCCATTCCAGCAGGAATATTTGTCCTCAATTTAGAAGAATGGTCCACCTTGTCCGCCACCTTTTTCATAGATTTTAGTCGTGCTACAGATTTCGACATTGTAGAAAAATAAATAAACACTATTACAATGCAATTATGTTTTTCATTACACTCTAAACTCTTGTGGTCCCTATTGCCGTTATATCATCATACCTCTTCATTCACTAATTATTGTTATAATAACAATCCAATCCAAAATTCCAAGTTTTATCTAAGAAGTCTAGCCGTCAAGCCTAACCTCAATATGTCAAATTCTTAACTAACACCATGGACAGGTAAGGAAAACCATCTGTTATTAATCTATAATCTGTATCTGAATCTCTATGTAGTTTCTGCTGTGTATGTTCAGAAAGTGTGCGTAAAGTTAAAGTTTGAGGAGAGGTTGTTATGACGGAAGTAGAAATGAAACAAATATTGAATAACTATTTACGAATGAATATCAGAGATTGATAAGGAATATATATGACTTATACTTGCCGTTTCTAAACACATTCAGACAGAAACTAATACTATAAACAAAAATTACTTTAAATAATTGAACTTAGGTTCTAGAAAATTGCTAACTACATATCATGTTTCTATCGATAGTAACGCTATTTTGGTTGAATTTTGAAATTCGACCTATTGTTTACATCGTTCACTTTTTAGCTAAATCCCAACATGGTCTATAAGATTTTATCAATACCATAAAGGTAACGATGTGCAACGCACA
The DNA here is from genome assembly GCA_018249195.1 of Racta chiria. Taxonomy (NCBI): domain Eukaryota; kingdom Metazoa; phylum Arthropoda; class Insecta; order Lepidoptera; family Hesperiidae; genus Racta; species Racta chiria. The sequence goes on from DWKC01000856.1 coordinate 5,775, forward strand.
CGCGGTACCGGTGTAGAAGGAGGTCAAAGAGTAAAGAGTACTTAGTGTACTGTACACTGATGCCCATATCTGTAATCTGTGCTCCGTTCTCCTTAATATTTATTATCTATACTGTGGTGTACTGCTGTGTTCTGTGACTGCTGATGTTGATCGTGAAATCATCTATGACCGACCGTAGAATTCATTTTCAATTTCAATTTCAAGATTTTGTTTAGTTTCGTTTGTGCGTTCTTATTTTTTACTGTGGTACAATAGATGTTGTGTCAAAATTATTTTGTATGTATTGATTAGATGTTTGGATTTAAACTATCACTAAACCTTATGGCTTCAAATAACGAATTATGAGTTTTATGGAAAAGCGTATTGTGTCAGTAAAATATGTGTAAAAATTGTAAATAATTATCATACTAAAATATCGTTCAATATGTGGTCGTTTTTCTCAAGAGATCCCACAAAGGATTTCCCCTATGAAGTGGGAGACCCTGTTCGTGGCTTAGAAGACAGGTCAGTGTGGTCGCTTCACAAAGGAAAGAAGAGAGGAACACAGGATGAAGTGTCCATTTTCCTGTTTGATGTCCAAAAGAATTCGGAAACTCTATTCGATATCGCCAAAGCGTCCCTGAAAAAACTAAAGACTATGAGACACCCTAGCCTTTTACATTATTTAGATAGCTGTGAAACTGAAAAATTTTTGTATGTAGCCACAGAAAATGTAGAACCCTTAGTTACACATATAGAGAATATGAAACTTGAAGGCTCACAAAAGGACTTGTTTCTTGCATGGGGCATATTTCAAATAACTGTAAGTTTTGAGTTGTATGAACAACATATTATTATAACATTATAAATAATAGTAATACCATTCTTTACTAGATGCTTCGTTATCTATAAGTTCTACATGATAATGTGAAATTGGATTATTGGTATAGTGGGCTGAAAAAAAATATCCTAACATAAAACGCTTGATTGCCAGTCAAAACGGATATTGTGAAATGTTATCAATTGGCTGTTTTTAACTAATGTACATTACTTCTTTACATCTTTGTAAATGGTTTAATTGAATTTTATTGTTGGAGTACTGGTTTCTTACTCATTGGCTTGTAATGGATTAGTTTAACAGCACTACAATTATTTGTGAGTGACTTATATTGTGCCGTTGGCTTCAAAACATTAATGGCCCCCTAGTAAGCACCATACTTCGCCACAATGCACTAGTATGGGTTGGTGAAGGGATTAATGGCCAACTCAGAGCAACAACCAAGTGTCTGAAGTTTTTATGCCACACAAAGGCCTCTGACATGGTTTAGCAACTACCATCTGATGATAACATATATAAATAAAAATTTAATTTCCTCAGAGGGCCTTATCATTCTTCAACAATGATGGCAACATGAGGCACAATAATGTGTGTATCTACTCTGTATTTGTAACATCTGCTGGAGAATGGAAACTTGGTGGATTTGAGTTCCTTAGTACACACGGCCAAGAAAATTCAAACCCAATACCTATTAAAATATTGCCTGCACTAGAAATATATGACCCACCAGAGAAGAAGGACCCTTCTAAACTTAAATCTCTAACCAAATGGTAAGTTTGTTTTGAAACATACTTATGCTTATACTACTATATAAGAAAACATTTCTTATCCTAGTTAATTCCAGGCATAGAATTTAATAGATACTCGAGAAGTGCTGTTTGGTCAAAATTCACAGTAACTCCATATGTAACAGAGTTAACAACTTTGTTGCCAAACCCGCATATGTGGGGGTTGGTGTGGGCTACATCAGTTGAATTTCTATAGGCATGTGTGTGGTTGACACTGAACGAGATGAAACAAGAGCATAGAATATTTTATAGGTGTAAAAATTAGCATACAAATATTGCTTTTTGGATTCATACATTGTTTTGTTATTATTTGTGGGGTCTAATTGGATGTTTCTAATTCTACCCGTATGAAAGGAAGACTCTTTGTTGGTACCTAACTTCATACATCCCAGTTGTTGTTCATACACAATAAATATTCTCAGATATAAATACACATTAACAGTAATTAAATTGTATGTATTGTATGGGCCCTGTAAATTGCTTGTATATGAAACAGTGCTGACCTTTTCTGCCAACAGAGCAAACCCACATTGCCAGATGCCATCCCATTACAACTAATGTTTTGAATGTGGTTTATAAATGATCTTCCTTTTGTATCTATCTTGTTTTACCCCACTGTTTTGTGGGGCAGTATAAATATCTGACTGTATGAATATTTTACTAACTGTCTTATTAGACATGTTAAATTAAATAACTTAACATTATATATTTCCATATTGCCTCATTTATCCTGCTTATATGAAAGATGGGATTGTTGACCTATTAATTGTGAATATGGGAGGATGGAATTGCTTCAATACATTGGAATTAGTTTACATTGGCCGTAATTATTCAATCTATGTAGATCTCAAATAGACTCATGAACTCAATCAGACAATTGATTGTGTTTGTTATCATTGTATAAATTGCTTTAAACAGCGAAAAAACAATTTTTTAAAGTGACTATGACAATGCCAATTTTATTATGGAAATTATCAAATATAAGTAGAATTTTGAAAAATACATATCCATCATCATCATCATCAATTAATACATACATAAGAAATCTGGAAATGATCATTGTCTGTACATGGAAGAGGTTTGAAGGAAACTATTAATGTGGGTTTTTAGTATGAAATTTCTAAAAAGGCAGGTTAAAATTGAATGTGGAATTCATTGTTTTTGTTGTGTAATATTAAAATACCCAGTAGGCTAAATTGGTAACAATGCTTTCTATTGTCAAATAGGATAGATAAACGGTAGTAGTAAATTCTAGAGTGATTCCATGCCGAATAAGGCATATTATTTGAATGTCTATATATAACACTTTATTGATACAGTGAATAGATTTTGGTAGTCTCGTTACTCTATCGGTTTGATACCTTTTCGTTTATATTTAACCCTATACTCATTGTTTATTATTTCAGTTCCTCAGATATGTGGGGTTTGGGCTGCCTCATATGGGAAGCATTCAACGGGCCCTTGAAAAACCAGCCATCCCTGAAGACAGTTGACCACATACCAAAACAACTATGTACACTTTACTGTGAATTAGTCAGTGCTAATCCTGCATCTAGACCTAATCCAGCTGATATTATAACAAGGTGATGCATTAATATCTATTTAATCATAATCAATATCTATTTTTAAAAACATAGTCATGTTAAAACCATAGTTGGATGTATTGTATAAACATTTCTCAACTATATTTTATTTTAATATCATGGAAATAATAGAGTTATTGGACTAAGTTCTTAAGATCACTAGTGTATCAAAAAACATAAAATGCATAAATAAATATATTACCTATAAAATATGGATGTCATCTTTGACAATATTATTTTAAATTTGCAGATGTAGAAAAATGGGTGGATATTTCAAGAATGACTTAATAGACACAATGTTGTTTTTGGAAGAAATTCAAATCAAAGACAAAATAGAGAAAGGGAAGTTCTTCTCGACGCTGGGCTCTCATCTGGATAGCTTTCCCGAAGCAGTGTGTGTTCATAAAATATTGCCACAACTGCTAACTGCCTTCCACTATGGAGATGCTGGCTCTGCTGTACTGGGACCTATGTTTAAGGTAATGTACTACAAGGTGAATCATTGTGTAGGTGATTCCTATTTTTAACTACAGAAAAGGAGGAGATTCTCAATTTGACTGTATATATAATTTTTTTATATTAGTTACCTCATAACTTTTTTCTGTGTGAACTGGTTTTGATAAATATTTTGGTACTGTCACTTGGTCCAATGTAAATTTGAGCAACATCTGACGTGTAGTGTTGAGTTATCTGTTTCCTAATAATAATTAATTTAAGCTATCCATTGATTTGCTTGGACTATGTGTGTTGATGATGTTCTCATCTTGTTACTTGTTATGTCATTTGAAGTCGGTTTTATTTTTAAATGATGAAAAATATTATGTTGTGCATGTGTGTCCTTTGATTAATGACTAGACAGAAAAAATAGTTTTTGTAGAGTCTAAATTCATTTAAATTCTCTGTGAACAAGATCTTGCAAATTGTGATAAAAGTTAACTTTTATAAGGATATAGGCTATATTATTTGAACACCAATAATTTATGGATTCATGTTCATGATTTCATACCATAATTATCTCACTTGAATGCTGAGATACGTTAACGTATTGTCCATGTCCTTAAGCAATGGTGACAACTTACCATCAGGTGGTCATTTCTGCCCTTCTGCCTTTCAGGTTATAAAAAAAAAAACATTGTCACGGTACATTGTAAAGTGTATTAAAATTATACAGTAATTTCAGCTAGGAAAGCTCCTTTCTGAAGACGAGTATCAGAAACAGATAGTACCGTGTGTGGTGAAGTTGTTTGCGTCCAACGACAGAACAACTCGTTCACGGTTGCTGCAACAATTGGACCAGTTTATAATGCACCTACAGAACTCTACTGTGAGTCAATTTATTTTATCACCTTCAAAATCTTTGCTTGGCTTTGTCTACGCATTCTATATCTATATCAAAAAGTGCAAATCTCGAGAAAGGCTGGATTGATTTAATCAATACTATTTTGGTGTGGCTATTGTAGTTCAGGGTAGGTTTTAAAGTATAGAAAAATATTTCTTGGAGAATGTTGGAAATCCGCCAACGTATAATAGATATGATATATCATATAGGTCTATAGCCCCTTAAAGCAAAAGTTATTTAATATAATGAGCCATTATTTTTCTTATTTTGATTGATTTGATGGTATTTTTCGCAGAGCAACGTCTGCCGGGTCAGTTGCTTTAGGATAACTTTCTTCATTCTTTTACCATTTCCTCTTCTTTTTGTTTTTATTTCATTTTCTCAAATGATTACCATCATTCAAAATATTTGTTCATGTTATGGACAAAATGCCAATGTAAAATAGATGAATTGAGCGTGAACAATAATAATTTTATTACTTTAGAAGTTAATTGGTTAATTGTAGTCAGCACAAAATTAAAATTGCCCTGTTCAACTTCTATAGTATATTAACTAAAAAAGACCAATTAGTAGCTGATAAATTAAATAATCAATGACAAATGTTAAGAAGTGCTGCAGATTTAAAAAAAACATGTCAATAGATAAAATGAATATTCATTTTCTATGTATTCATTATTTACTGTGATTCTAATTTAATGATTCTATGTTTAAATTGTTTTTCTAGATAATGTTGTGACTCAGCGTAGTACTATTTGTCAGGAAGATATAAGTCTTATTGATAAGAGCATCAATTGTACATATTTCTGCTGCGAGAGATATTTCTGATGCAGCTAACTATAATACAATAAACGTAATTTGATTTATATTATAACTAGCTGTGCCCGCGATGTCGTCCGCGTTTGAATTTTAACTTTATCTTATATATAAAATTCTGGCTGACTGGTAGAGAATGCCACTAGGCATTAAGTCTGCCCTTTGTAAAAAATCTATTAAGGTTTTTACAAGAAATAAAT
>DWKC01000857.1:0-11312 GCA_018249195.1 Racta chiria
TACACAACAATACATACAATGGGTAGATATTTGCTTCTTACCTATATATTTCAGTGGAACAGCCTTGTACACTTATGGAACACCTAATAAATGTCTATATTCGATGATAATTGATTTACTACTTAATTAACTTTGATACCTAACATAGTTACCTAAGTATAGCTATCTTGTGACTGTACTTAATAGAAGGATTATTAGTAGCTGCTATAAAAAATGTTTATATTGATTTTGCGTATTTTTTGTATTTGCATTTGTCAATGTGCTTTGGCTAAGTCTAAGTATAGCCGGCATCAAATGTAAAAATATTGCAAAAGAACATATTTCAGACATAGACATAGAATGTGCCGGCCGTACAGAAGTTCAGCTGTACGTAAGATTTAATTAATGTAGTTAAGTGAAACAAATTGTTGGATCATTTGTTTAGAAAGTAGGATTTGTTATACGTTTTTAAAGAAAATAAATAAACCTACTGATTGATAAAGAATCTGGCTTTCTGAATTTATGAATACCTGGTATACTTATTTGCTAAATGAGTTAGCTGATGATTCTCGATCTGGCGAGATACGCGAGTCAGACTCGACGTCAAACTCGTACGCGCGTTGTATTTATTCTGGAGTTTTGAGACTCTGTTCTTCTTTCCGGGACATCATCATATCGATGTTTGCCCTTGGTGTTTCATGACGGTACGTGTACGGTGACCACACTTATCATCATGTGACTTATCTCGTTTGTCGACAATACCCATGAATGAAATAAAGTCGCATGACAGATACACTTTGAGCAACAAAATTTAGTCCTTTGTGAATAATAAATTTGTATTCACTTTGCTTTAGTAAAATGCATTGCTCTTTAGCATTTTTTTATTTTATTGAACAAAAATTATAAGAACATGGCGACGCTTTCTGTGTTAAATTGTGGTGGTGTTACTTACAGCAATACAAGATCAAACAATGAAAGATCTTAATACTGATCAATTGAGGTAAAAATTATACCATAAAGTATACAGTTTATGTTTAAGTTCTACGTTCTATGTTTTTGTCTGTACCCAGCTATCCTGTCTAGTCTACTGATTTGGAACTAAATTACTGAAATGAAACACAATATCGACATCAATATTTCATGTTTATTCCACACTGAGATTCATGCATGCTTACAAACATATATTAGGAATAGAAGTTCGTCACTAACGATATTACATTATATTATTATTATGACGTGCCGTAACACAATTGATACACTTAGGTACAACACATAGAATTTAACCAGCTACATTTAGAGATTGGGCATTTCACCTTACATAAAATTACCAGATAAATATCACTTATTAAAGAACATACCTAAAGTTTTTCATGTAAGTCCTCTGCTATATTGTCGGAGTTATACAATCAATGATATTTAATGTACCACTTATTAATTAGAAAAAAAGTTTTACAGAGTTTAAATAGTACTAACATATATTCTTAAAGCGGGATGTTCCTAATTATAGCTTACATGATTAGAGACGGATATCATTATAGTTACGCCAAATTACACCATAATACACTTTAAACAAAATAAAGTATTTTGGATGGAGAAAACAGTACCTATCTAACTGTAAAGGATAAAAATAATTGTCTTTGGATCATCCCTTAGAAGTAATCTTAAGCTTAGGTGAAAGACAAATAACTATACAAATTCCGTGTAAAATAGATAGCTGATAGTTAAATATAAATAAGTCTCCCCCTTTGCTCGTTATTGAAATTTTTTTGTTGCAAAATATATCTATCCCTCTCAATAGTTGTTTTATAATATTTATTATTATATTTTTAATGGAAAATATATATAAGCATCGACAAGCGATATTAAAAAATAAATATACAAAAAAAACTTCAGCTCATTTAACTTTTATAACTCTCGTTTCAACTCTGTTGGAAATATATTGGAATGCGCGCGTCATTAACTTAATCGATACCTAACTAAAGTTACCTGTACCAATAACCTACAGGTTCCAGATACATTACTTTGTAAGACGCATTAAGCGCATAATCGAGTCCTTCTTGGACGAAGTGGGCATTGCGTAAGAGAAGCATCTCATCCCTGAGGTCACATGACTGCCGGGAAATATCTATGTGGGACCCCACATACACAGAATTTCCCTAGAAACTAGGTATGTTTCGAAGATTTCCCTATCCTCCTTATACGGTGGGTAATGTTCCCAATCGAACTTTGCGGTTCGGAATAATCCAGTTCACATAATCCAAATGTTTTATTCGCCTATTACACATCTCTCCGAGAATTCTTACAGCCTTGCGTGCGCGGTAGCAGACTCGATTCAACGACCAGAAGTCTACAGATTTCCCAGACAACTTTATTCGAGTTACGATAAAGCTTATGAATTTAAAAAACTCAGTTCTTCATTAGGCTAATACCCATTGCATTATCCCTATACTTAAACTCTTTGAAAGAGTTAAAATGGAATATACTTTTTCGAAAATAGGTTGAATATAACCAAGAAGATAATTTAATTTCATGTGTAGGTTCTACACTTTCTATTTTGCGTTGGGGTACGCCCGAATATAAGTAGACTAGGCCGTAAGTGTTGATTCATTAGGGTTTTAAGATACGTCGTCGATGTTGGTTAACTTTAACTTTTAAAACCGAAATGTTCAATTAACAGAGTTAGTTTACATAAAAAAATGTCAGTTATTGTCTTTCTTTTTCTCGCGACGCAGTATTCTCTTCAATTCTTTCAATTGTAGCTGATATCCAAGCGCAACGCTGACTGCTAACCATCATATACATCCGATAAAAATACTATATTGATATCTACAGGCAGGTGCGTAATTTAATAAATTATTATTTAATAGTTATAAGGAACCTTGATTTTGTATCTATGGAATATAATAATTATTTCTTTATGTTTTGCGTAACTCTAAAACGAGGTATTTTGATAGCGTATTTTTTACTAATGGCGAATTTGTATACATAAGGTCGATTATCGAAAGTTGACACGAGCTAGATATTAGAATACTGCATATATTTAGTGATTCTCAATAAGTAAACAATAATTAATTTAAAAAAATATACCGCATTATAAAAGTTAGTAAGGGTATATTAAATTTTTGTATTAATTTGGTATTATTTTTAATTCTACTACTTTCTTTTACTCTTTCTAATATTCACTTGCTTAATTTCGGCTCACCTATGAAAAAATATTCCTAAAAAAAGCAATTTTGTAATTATCTTCATAATATAACTGAAGTTTAGCGAGTACTGCGAACGTGCCACCCTTATAGATTTTAATCTCTAGTTATAAGACCGATACCATTGAGGGGTTCAAAGGCTAAAATGAGTCGTAACCTTTGGATATTTTTGTTTTGCAATACAGTATTATACATAATCCGGCTATACCCCAACTAAAATTATTTCTGTTAAGTATCATACCTACAGTATTAATCCAAAAGGTTTTAATACTGATTCCGCACTTCAATTTCTAATCTAAACGCACACTTTGTGTGACCATACAATACATAAAATTAGACAAGTCTACCTTTACAATATTCATTAAATTTTGTCCTGAAGAACTTAGCATCTTTTGAGAATTAGGTTTCAAGATATTTTAATTCGTCGCGTCTTTGAACGAAAATTATAATTAAGATACATTACTTACGCAACATTAATACATTAATTTCATTACTTTGGTCTGCAATGGCGTCATGCTTTGTCACCATTAAAGTTATTACGCAATTTTATACGCGGACTCGGCGTTGGTAAATGCCGTGGTTATTTATTTAATTTTACCCATACTATCACATTTGTACTCGTGTACAATAAATCAATAATCATAGTACTAGTTACAGAAATATGCAATAAAAAAAATCTTGTGTGAAAAGTGCTTAATATAGGTTAATATCTAGTTATTTAAAAAGCATAGACCGTACCAACACCGTGGTGGTGTTTTTATAAACTTATTAATGAACAACTTAAAAATAATAAACAATTAAGAAATTTGAGTAGATATGTTGTGTTTGTAAATTGGCCACATTTTTATTAAAAACGAAAATTCCAATCAGAAATCTATACCTATCACACCGTAAGATTAAAAAAATATAGACGTATCAGGTTTCCTCATCATAGTTACAGAGATTCCAAGAGAGGGGTTAGAATCTATAGTAGTAATAAACAGACATACATTTGACACATTGAATATAAAGTACTTGAGCTAATCCTAAGCCTAAATTAGTAAATTGTATATTTTTGTATAATTTAATAAGTAAGTATACCCCAATTATACATATGAATAGGACGCAATTGACCCCATTTTTATTTCATATGTTAAGGGCAAACACGTAAAGATCCCCAACGTCCTCCACACAGACATTCTTATATTCTAAAAATACACAAGTGTGTGTGCTGATCACTGTGGACCTCTATCGGCACCATAATACACTTGATAATGACAAATTATTATTAAATATGGATATATAATTATTTCCTTACTACGGAATGCAGATATTTCTGACATTATTACATATTAGATATTTCTTTTATTCTTCACCATCAGAAGGGAAGCGCCAAACGTTTTTATAAGTGAATAGTTTTCTATGTACCTTCGCGATCGTCACCTGAGATTATATTGAAGGAACGTTGAGAGATGATGAAAAACTGTTGTATCTACCGCCTTTAATAACAAACACACATTTTAATTAAAACTAAGTATTATACTTAAATCTTATCTATGTAAATTGGAAAGAATTAGCAAAATAATGTACCTACACGACGACATGCTAGCCGTGATTAGGATCTGTGTCATAAAAATGAAATTTATAGGATTGTGAATTATCAAAATAATATTTTATCCTCAATAATTTTAACATAAAACAAGTATTATTTTAACTTATGCCTATTACTTATAGCCTGATTTTTTCATCTTGTCTTACTTTGTAAACAAAGTTATTAGTATTAAATATATAATTACTAAGAAAATCGTAAACATGTTAATATTGTGTTATTAGGGCCTTATATTTTATCCACGGATGCTCTCGCATCCAATAAAATACAGCAAGTTGAATGTTTGAGGTTATGTCAAGAAAAAATAAAATATGTATGCCACAGCTTCGTCCGAGCTAAATGAAATAATGATAAAGCGAATACAGAATACTTAATTTAGGTCATAAAGTCGTCGTCTGGGTCCCAGTTGGGGACAGGCCAAGCAGGATCCGGCGTGCGGCTCCACACTGCCTTGTTCACACTGGCGTTCATGCGACGAGCGCGCAGTTGTCTAAGCGCTTGCAGTCTATCTCCCTCACACGCACGCAACGCATGAATAACCTACCAAAAATAATACAAATTGAAATTGCACAAATATTGAACACAAATACGTGCATTTAGGTTTGTACAAGTTTTTGATGAAAATGTAAAAAGAAATATTTTTCAAAAGCGTCATCAACTGCTTTCAGTAATCTAAGTCTTCTAACTAACACGTCAGTATTGTCCGTTGTTTTTATTCTCGATCATTCAATAAAATCATCAAAACATTATAGGTATTGAGAAAAAATAACTGTCCAATAAAAATAAAAAAAATAATACATACGTGCTTCCTATTAAAGTCCATTGCTACAAGCACGGCAACATCTCCCTCGGAAAACTTATCATCAGGAAAAATGCCAGTATAGTCGGAAACTGAAATAGACATTGTTTCATTACTTACTTAATTTATCTAATTGCGCATATGTTACTCCATTGAAACTATTATTCACCATTGCGATATCACCACCGCCAATGGGCATTGACCACACCAGGCTCGGGGGTCAGTAACTGGTTGCCGGCCCGGAAGTATAAGTATAAGTACACGCACGCGCGGGCAAAACTAAGAAAGAAGGGAAGCAGTACATCGCTGAAGCAAATGGAATCAATAACATTACTAATTGACACCAACAACGTTCCGCGCCAGGAACGGTGACAGGTGAAGAGAATTGCCTCTCAAGTCGCTAGTCGGAACACGACGAATCGTTTGACGGATGACTTATCCTAGAGAGTGGTTGCTAGACAGACGGGCTTCACAAAAAGATAACAATCCTTCCGCGGAGGCCTGCCACCAAGCAGTAGACTTCTCTTGACTACGACACTCTAGTCTGCCAGTACGGGATTAGGGTTGCCATCAAGGCTATCCCAATACGGCAAAAACCGTGATCATTTCGTGAGCTCGGAGAAGATTGTCCTAAACCAACACATGAACTTAACAAAAAGTATCACTTTAAAGCTGATTATTTCTCAAACGGATATCTAAATAAGAAACTGCTCTTTTTATAACGATTTCTAGTACTAAGGCTCTCTAGTACAAGGCTGCGTACTGACGGATGGACATTACAGGACAAAAAGGGTTCTGAATTTAATACTGAACCCCAAAAGACTGCCGAGCAACATTGCAATGTAACTTCTGCCATTATAATGAGACAATAAATGTTAAATATATACTTATTATCAAGATATGCTTACCAGGGTATTCTGTTGGGATTGCCGGCACGTTATCTGGATAGGAGTCGAAGTAATGCGAACCTAAAAAAAGTAATTCACTATTTGTAGACAACAGCATAGCCAGTTTAAAACTTACAGGAGGCACCTGGTGAACCGAGTCTAGCTCGGCAGCCAGTGTAAAAGATTACAGCTTAATTAAATTATTGTTTGCTATGACTGTTTGTGTTAAGAAAAACAGGTGGCACTGCTATACATGCTGTTACTTTTTTTCAAAATTACAGGTAATCGTAATTTTTCGATAAGGAAACCTTGATATTATTGCCTACCTTCCAATGTTCACTGTTATTGAACATATATAGACTACCCTACAAGAAAGGAAAATAAAATTCTATGATAGAGCCTAAGGTCTCGATAGACAGTACCTAACTATCATCAGCTTTATAACACGACATAAACTTAGGACTATGTACAACATCTCGAACTAAACAGTTACCTTGCATTTGTGTCGGAGTGTACGACCGAGAAGGGTAGTCCAGTTCTGGAGCTGTAAGCAGAAAAATATTCTATAAACATGCTATGTGTATCTATGGTTCTATACAAAGTTACGAGAAACTGTTTGGTTGTTTCATTTGCTCTAGATCAATTTTTAAAGTTTAATTATGTCCATCAGCGCTATGACCGGTTGAGTAACGAAGAAAGTTAAATAAACTATACCGTCAGTGTATAGTCTATGCATGATGACAGTAATTAAAAATCACTGACATAATTTTATGTAGTCATTTTATACGATTAAAGGATTGTAATATAAAAAAGAGAGATCATATCCATTTTAGAATAAATAAAAATACCAAATACGACATTCCGCCATATTAGATGAAAAGCGAGTAACGTCACCATTTCGTAAACCTTAGGTGAAAGTTTATAGTAACGTAAAGGGAAAACAAAACGGTGACGTCATAGATAGTTAGTTGTTTTGGATTGATATTTATTCACAGGTACCAATTTTTACTTCAAAACCTAAATTTATTTTAGAACGTTATATTTTTCATAAAGAAGTTCTGTGCGTAAAAAAACACATTGCTTTTAAATCAGTCATCATGCCTATTCACTAAGATAATGAAAGTATTTATTACCAAACCCTCCTCGACTTGTCTGTGGTTCGTACCAGGACCGCTCTGGCTCTGTAAATTAAAGATGTCATGGAATTTAACGTCCAAAGCTTACGACACATTATTACTAAGATTAAGCGTTATTAAGCTAAAAAGCATATTGCAACTTGTGTCTATTCGTCTGTTTGTGATAATTACGGCACAAATATGTGATTGTCATGCTTCGAATTTGGAACTATCCATTACTCGCGATGTTATTTGTCGACCTAAATCAAAGACTGGTCTATAAAATTTTGGTTATTATTTATTACACTATGCCGTAATATGTGAATTACATAATTGATTATTCACGACCATGCGATTGCTATACGTTTGATCCATGTGGATTTAACTGAATTAAACTGAACACGTCTCTAGACAATTCTATTTGTCATTTATGAATTGATGTTAATTAGCCTCGATAAAACTCGAGACCGATTTCAACAATTCTATTTTTGGTATGTTCAGGGTTGTTCAGGTAATATATATCGAATTGCCCCCATAGAAAAAGATATTCAAGCCAGCTAGTCTTATAATTAATTATAAATATTATAAACAATATAAAAATTGATTAATGTTCGTTAGTATCGCTATAACTCGAGAATGGCTGGACCGATTTGAACAATTCTATATTTGGTGTGCTCAGGGAAGTTCAAGGAGGATTATTATATATATTATATTTATTGCAGAACATCTGCCGGGTCAGCTAGTAATGTGTACAAAATTTCATCAATTACAATGTCAATAATTAAGAAAAGTTGATAATAAGAATGAGGGGTTGTTGAGACAAGAAATCTTAAGGTTTCGTTTTCGAATAATGCAATACTTACAATTTTGGTAATATAGAAATGACAGGTGTCATCTATGATGAGAAACAAATGGTTTAGTGATTTTTTGGTGGAAAAAATATGCACCTATTACGTTATAGCGTCTGTTACCTGTCCTACTTGCATCCTGATCGATAAACGTGAGCGATCGCTTAGAAATAACAGACGCACAAAATGTCAATATAATCGATATCTATCTTATCGTTTCTAGTCATGGACATGATATGCGGTGAAAAGTTAAGTGGACCTTTAAGCGAATATATACTTAAATATAGGTATCAACACTTACCCCTAAAATAACTCTGCCGCCAGAACCCCACCACGACGACATCTTTAACATAAACGTGCCCTAACCTTTTGCTCGCTTCATTGCCTTGTGTCTCTCGATGTGCGCTATGGCAACAAAAATATACAATTATGTATTACCTACGCACCTACCTAATCAGCATAAATTCTCGTTTTAAATAAGCCTCCTATAAGCGTCTATTTTTTAAAACATGACGTACAAATACCAGATTAATTATAAGATATATACTTGGGAAAAAAAGTGAATTTATTCTGAACATAACGATGAAACTTAAAACTTAAACTTGGCACTAATTTTAAGTAACCAGTACCTACCAAGGATTTGCTCCCACACACCAATAAGAATATTTCTGCGATTCCAACCTGCTACAGCGCGGGCTGCTTCCACTGCATCTATATTTTAATGAGACTTATGAATGAGTTTTACCATCGTATTCTTAATTTCCTCGCTTTTAAGACTTATAAAAATTGGGTATATTTAAACTACAAAGCTTCCCTACTTAACGTAATTGTCAAAGTTAGCACAGCTGCGTACTGTTGCGCTATAACCGGATAAAACAGCTATTACTAAATATTACTCCATAAAAATAAACAGCACTTCCTATTCCGTGGAAAAAATATATTTAATTTAAAAATAGTTAAAATAATTTAAATATACATTTTCATAAAAAAATACTATAACAAGCTTTTTTAGTTTTGTTTTTTGAGGTATCTATCGTTTATTTATTTTTTTATTTTAGCTTTATTGCACCTTACAAAAATACAGTATAGGATACAAAAGATGGACTTAATGCTAAGAGCTTTATGAGAACTTGAAAAGAACTTCATGTGTTACCATTAAATGAAATCGAAGTTACTTAGGTTTTTTAGTCCTAGTATATGAAGACATTCATGGTCTAAAACATACTTAATTTTGTTTCATAACTAGTTTAAAAGTTAAGTTTAAAAGTGGTAACAAACAAATATTTGATAAATTAATTGTCGTCAATAAACATATTACTCATTTACGGCTAAGGCCTCGTCGAGGCAAGACCTGTATCCTGGACCTGTATTCGCGTGCCACTAAACAAATATTAATTAATATTAAGTAATTTTAAGAGTATAATACTGCGATTGGGACATCTTAGTACTTCATATTAGTATTTGTTTTTAATACACTTCCCTATTAAGTGTGTTTTTTTAATCGTTTAGGTCTGTAACTCCGTCTATTGAACGCGCGTGTTTTTTGATTTACTAAATATATAAAGAAATATAATACAACCCAATCAAGTAGAATTCGAACAACATACATACTATAACAACTATACATATCTTTTTTTTGTTGATAGGATTGTTGCTGTTGATCCTAACGGCCTTCAGAGCTTCACGCGGGCCCTACTAATATTGTGAAAGCGAAGGTTTTGCTGCCTTTTTGTGACGCTTTGACGCCTAAGCCACTGAACTGTTTTTGATGAAAATAGATTTGACGAGCTTGAGGAAGAACGTAGGCAATTTTTATTAGCGAAAATAAGTTTGTAGGGGTTGAAATAAGGCATGAGAGTTTGTATAAAATTTCGTCATCGTCGAATATAAAACCATAGATTATATTTATGCACTTAATAACATAATATATATATTTTATCAGGCGTTTTTTTAAATATCGATTGGGTATAAAATAGAGGATGAATACTGATTCACGAGGACGTAGTCGCGTTAAAAATCTAGTTGTTTATTTAAAACAAATAATTGCTAATATCATTACATACATATTATTTACATACTTATAATGCGGGGCATTAGGATTCAGTGTCGCAGTTGGCATAGACAAAATAACGCAGCATTAATACCCACGTCTCGAGAACAAACATTTATCTATCACACAATGCCCCAGCCGAGAATCAAATGAGGAAAGCCCCGCTTTGCAGCCAGATTCACTCCAAATAGGCTCCAGGCTAGTAATATATTGACATTCGAGTCAAATAAATACAGTAAAATACGAGTACAATAAATAATTTATTACAAACTAGACCCGCCCCCGCTGCGCACCGGTGTAATGCTGATACTAAACATACTACAGAATGTCTTTATATACAAGGTTCATAGCTTATTTGCACTTTATGGTACTTAATTGTATAAGGATTAATGCTGTTTTGCTTAAAATCGCTTCGTAAATCAAGGATAAAATATGGTTATTTTAGGTTATCCCTAAGAGATAGACATATACCACAGTGGACATTTTTGTAGACCTTTTTAAGGTATACAATACTGTAGTACATTATTTTGATCTATCTCGTAGGGTGCAGCCAGCGTTTGCAACGTAAGCGCAAACATGTTTTTATTTACGACATCACATTGGAAACCTCTAAAATTATATCAGTGTTTCTCAACTATATTATGCATGTTATATACATATAAACCTTGCTCTTGAATCACTCTATCTATTTAAAAAAAACGCATCAAAATCCGTTGGGTAGTTTTGAAGATCTAAGCATACATAGGGACAGACAGCGGGAAGCGACTTAGTTTTATACTATGTATTGATTAATGCCAATGATTACTGCAACATATTTTTATAGATTTATTTTACTTATAATAA